>CAUYQV010154117.1:0-30988 GCA_963574575.1 Galagoides demidoff | reverse complement strand
ATCAAGTGGATTTTATCCTAGGGATGCAAGGTTGGTTCAATATACATGAATCCATAAATGTAATTCACCACATAAACAAAATTAAAGACAAAATTGACCACACGATTCTCTCAATTGATGTAGAAAAGGCTTTTGCCAAGTTGTGATTCAAAAAAGAACCAGGAGACTATTTATTTTTTTTTTTGCTGGCAGGTAAGTGTGCTAATGATAGGACAAAGAAAATATCACACATACCGGAGCACTTGTTGCTGGCTACTCTGAGACTCCTGGGAGGCCTAAAAAAGGAGGGGAATGGAGGGACAATAGAAGGAGGCAAATATAAAGCTCAGGGATGTCATTTCACCGGAGATGACACATATGCAGGCAGAAATAAGAGAAATTTAAGAAAACTGTGCGATTCAAGCCAAAAATAAAAAAGTAATGTTAGTGGGAGGAATACATAAGATCTTCAGTTAACTTGATGTGGGAGGTGTGCCAAGGAAGGGAGGAAAGTCCCCTGAACTTGCCAAGTCAGTTCCTGGCTTCATGTGGGGAAGACTTCAAGCTAGAGGCTACTAGCAACATAAAGTTTGTTGAGAGACAGACAACAGATCCCACTCCACAGACAGAGTAAGAGCCTTCTCCAAGCAGGAGGGGTGGGCAATGGTATTATTTTAAATGTTCAAAACCCCTACAAAATAATACAAATAAATAATAATATAAAATAAAATATATTTTAATGTGAATTCATTTTTTTTGAGACAGGGTCTCACTCTGTCACCTGGGCTAGAGTGCAGTGGCATCATATAGTTCACTGCAACCTCAGACTCCCGGGATCAAGTGATTCTCCTGCCTCAGCCTCCCAAGTACCTTGCGACTATAGGTGAGTACCACCACCCCCAACTAATTTTTCTCTTTTTGGAAGACATGAGGTCTCATTCTTTCTCAACTTGGTTTCAGCTTCCTAACCTGAAAGTGGGGTTATCCCACCTTGGCTTCCCAAAGTGCTAGGATTACAGGCATGAGCTGCCAAGCCTGGCTGTATGAATTAATTTTTATGAGACAAAGAATTTACCTCTGGAAGAATTAAGAAAAAGAACTTCCCTTCTATTCTTTGGTGCCTTTTTTTATTTTTTGCTATTTTTTGATCTTTAAAAAAAATTTTTTTTTTAAACTTTCAGCTGTCAGCTGATAATAGCTTATTCAGAATCAAATGTCCAGCCACTTACTGGAAACCAAGTTCAAAATTCATTAAAGTACCTCAGGTAGAGGTAGATGTCTGTTACCTCTGCCTATACTTTTACATCATTATGTAAAATCATTTCTTCTTTTATCTATTTCTGCAAGAAATCCTAAAAGCTTCAAGACCAAGCTGCTTGTCACCATCCTTGTGAAGAATTAACTGTTGACCATAGATTTTATAACATTTTCCTTGGTGTTATAATTGTATTTAGATTCAACTTTTGTCACACTTAACAGTAATAGCTTAATTTTGTTTCTCACTTGTGAGCTCTCTGATGATGCTTCTTTCTATTACATTCAATTCATCCATAGCAGAACCTGAAATATGATGGATTTTATGTACATACTTAATGGAACTGATGAATAGTGTGTATATTATAGAGATTATTTTAGGGAATTCTATGAACATTAAGATACTCAAATCCAAATGGTATTGAGTTTCAACTGAAGAGGAAATACAAACCAGTGTAGAGAAATTTCTCTTATATTTGCATGTTTACCTAGCCGACTTCACCCTTCCAGATGTCCTCACAAGTGGGAAATTGCTGCCAGTGCAAATGATGACTGGGCACATTTACTTTTTAATTTGAAAGCCAGTAGCTTGACTGAAAGTAATGTTAAGTTTTCCATTAAGATCTAGGAGATGGGATCTCCTGGCACACATATTTCAGGCCTCTGACTGGGATTACTATAAAAAAAGAAAAGATTGTTTGTGAAGATAAATGAGATGGTGGCAAATAGCAGAACATTCTCAGTTATTTCGAGTATTTTTAACATGAAGTGAGAAGCATCAACCTGGATATTATTCGGCAACATTTTGACAGCAAAAAGTATCAGTAAAGCAGTATTAGTAGAAATGTCATCTGGAATTGGAAGTGCCTTTTTCATAGTGGAAACGGGAACATTAATAATTGGAATCTTGGGGAATGGGTTCATTGTTCTTGTTAACTGCATTGACTGGGTGAAGAGTCAAAAGATCTCAATATTCGACTGCATCCTTACCAGCCTTGCCATCTCCAGAATCAGTCAACTCTGGATTACGCAATGCCAGCTATTTGTAAGGGTGTTATGGCCACATCTATATGTCTTTGATAAACTGGCAAAATTTCTTGCTGTGGTTTGGTCAATAACCAATCATTTAGCCACCTGGTTTGCCACCTGTCTAAGTGTTTTCTACTTCTTTAAAATAGCCAGTTTCTCCCACCCCTGCTTCATCTGGCTAAGGTGGAGAATTAGCAGAGTGCTGCTTGTGCTCCAACTGGTGTCTCTGTCCTTACTGTTTTCCAACTTGGCATTAACAGACACATTAAGTGATTTCTGGCTTACTATCAATAACAGATATGAAAGAAACTCAACTTTATCGTCCAGAGTAAGTACAACTCTATATTTTAAAAGCTGGACAGTTTTCAGTTTGACCTACTTAATTCCATTTCTTCTGTCCCTGACCTCACTGCTCCTTTTATTTCTGTCCTTGATGAGACACATCCGAAATTTGCAGCTCAACTCCTTGGGCTCCAAGGATCTTAGCACCCAGGCCCATTGGAGGGCCCTAACAATGGTGATGTCCTTCCTCCTGTTCTTCATTATTCACTTTTTTTCTATCATACTATCAGGTTGGATTTTCCTCTTCCTGAAGAAAGACCAGGCTGCTTTCTTGGTCACGGTAACATCGACCATATTTCCTTCAGGCCACGCATTTGTTCTAATTTTCGTAAATAGCAAGCTGAGACAGACGGCTGTGGGACTGCTGCGGCATCTTAAGTGCCACCTAAAAAGAATGAAACTTTTAGCTTCATAGACTTTTCCAGAATTTTTTATATTTCAGGCGAATTAAAGAGAAGACATTGAAAATCCATTTAACTTCTATTTTTCTCACTGAATTCTTCTAGGCACCATTGAGAATCACAGAATTTCTGTAGAACGACCCATAAAACAATGTACTCACAATATTAGATTTTTTTAAAGAGCAAGCATGATTGTCATTGTAACACTTGCTAATAACAAGGAAATATTTGAGACTTATATGAATGTAAAATATATAATGTAACATGTATTAACTTAGTATGTATTGGCAAATGTGTAATTAGATTCGCATGTGAGAAGAAAAAGCAATTAGAAATGAATATCCTCTCCAAGATGAGTAGCTGAAATATTTTTATAATACTAAGTGAAAAATAAATAAATATTCAAAGCATATAATCTTATAACAACAGATACAACTTAAAAAAAAAAAGAGCATTCTATCATTAGGAGTCCTTCCTGCTAGAAATACAAACTGTGCTACCTTTGTAAGATAAAAGTCAAATGAATTATAAAAAAAAATGAATAATTATCTCTAGGTGCATAATCATGCTTACATTTCTATGTTACGAAATTCAGAATAATCACACTTTAATATTGAATTTGTGTGTGCATGTCTGTGTACATGTGTAGGGATATGTTTTTGTTATATACCATGAATATTAGTGTTCCTTGTCAAAGAAAAGTAACACAATCAAATCACTAGTGATAAGAACTGAAAGGAAAGCTTTTAAGAGAAGGTCATGTATTTGTATAAATTTTAGATATTTGTGGATAATGCTGGTTTGACTTTTAGAATAAAGTTATTTAAATCAAAGTAGCTAAAAATGTTTTTAAGCTTAAGGTAGGTAATAAAACTGTGCTTGTTAGTGATATTATAGTTTTGAATATAACAGTTTGTAAATAATAATTTCTAGGGATACTAATTGTAAACATATTTAAAAACTATCAATAATGAAGAAATCTCGGTTAGGGTTTACAATTGCTGTAATTTTTCAATGACAGAAGGAAACTAAAAGAAACTGTAGAAAACAAATGCTGAAAAGATGTTATTCATAAGTTAATTTTGATGGAGTGGTAGGTCAGTTGTAGATATGGGAAGAAAGTAAGAATTATAAAGGGCTTCGTAAAATGTGCTTTTACTCCAGGAAACTGTGCTGTATGGTGCTCTGATGTATTGATGGTGATTATGGTAATGACAATGCATGTATTTCCATGCCTACACAGACATTTAGATTCATTAAATTCCATGCATTGTGTTAGACATAATATAAGAAATTTCCTAATCATTATCATTGGGAAAGGTAAAATTAAAATCACACTGGCTATATGTAGGTTCAGATAGCAAAAATAATTTAGAATGTACTCCTTTCAGTAAAAAAGTTAAAGATTACTTTGTACTTACTAGAACATGCTGTGAATATTTTGTTGTAGTTTTCGATTTATATTTAGCATTATTAAACTTTTCTTTAATGATCAAGATACAAAAGGTTTAAACAACTATGTACAACCCTTCCTTCTTGTGAGCAGGACTTAGCAGTCTTCAATGTCTCATTAGGATTAAGTTTTCATTTCTTATGGACTAACCTTGGAGAGAAGAGCAAGAAGGAGGAGGGATCTATTCCTGAAATAAAAGTACAGCAAATGACTATTAAAAGATGAAGCCTAGGTCCTAGCCTGGGACCGGTGGCTACTATTCTCTCAGTTATAATGAATTTTGAGATTAAGCTCTGCAGCACCATGTCTATATCAAGTGCCTGGGTGGGAGGCATAAGACATGATCCAAGAAAAGTACGACTATCACATCCTTACCAATCTATAGAAAATTGTAACCTATCCTGGGGCCAAAAAAACATAAAATTGTTATTGCTTTCTTGCCACTTTCCCCTAAAATAAACATTCTTAT
Organism: Galagoides demidoff; assembly: GCA_963574575.1. Taxonomy (NCBI): domain Eukaryota; kingdom Metazoa; phylum Chordata; class Mammalia; order Primates; family Galagidae; genus Galagoides; species Galagoides demidoff. The sequence goes on along the minus strand of CAUYQV010154117.1, from coordinate 26,061 downwards.
AATATTGAGGTCACGAGTTTTTCTTTCCAGTTGTGTCACACCATTGATTTATAGAAGAGTTGCAAATTAATGTTTCTAATGCCAAAAGAAGATTATACATGAGCCCTGCCATAGAACCAGAACTTAGGCGGAGAAGATTTTAGAGTATGCAAACCATGTTGTCTTGAGCTGAGAAAAGTCCCAGTGGAAATAGGCAGGGATCAATACATATTTCAGAGAATGTCATCATCTTTACTGAATCTCTGATGGTACAGGGGGATTCTGCTGTTCTTGATTAATCTCATATCCTTTGAGCCAGGGATTTCCTTAATTTTTCTTTTTTCATTTTTGTAGGGCTAAGAGATAAATGAATAGAATAATGCCTTCTATCCAGTCATTTTCACTATCCCATTTCAATGTCCCAAAGTTTAATCAACAGAACAAGGAAGGATTTCCTTAATTAAACAAACAAGGAAGCCATCCACAAAACCTATACTACCACAGTTTACTCACCTGTTAACACTGGTTAATGTTGTCTACAGTGACCTATGTCCTGACTTTTTTTTTTTTTTTGAGGGGGCTTACATGGGTCACTATGAAAGACAAATTGTGTTATGGTCCATTATTTCACTTCCAAGAAACACAGTCAATAGTGTTTTTTCTGATTTACCTATGGAAGTTTCAACTTGCTTGGCTTATTGGTGTTGCTGGGAAGGCTTCATTTGTTTCCATCTGCACAGATGTTGCCTTTCTTGATTTTTGTGTATCTCAAAACTTTTGTAATGACCCATGTATTTGTAGATAAAATTCCAAGTGAAAGATGGACTATTTTCAATTTTAACTATTTGGGGGGGGTCACCAATGTAGACCAGCTTAAGATGAAGATGCGATGCTAACTTGCATAGTGCTACACCTATTCGTTAACCCCATGTTCGATAAACAAGGTAGTTCTAGGTTTCCCTTTCATAATTGATATAACCTGGCTTCTGAATTGTAAAGCTTCTATTACTTATCTCCTTCTTTGCCTTCAGTTTGAGATACTGCCAAAGCTTTCTATCAGTTAATAAGTTAAAATGGCTGCTTAAAAATGTCATCTTTAAAAATATAGCAATGCGATTGTTTTAAAAGCCTGTCAATAGGTGTGACCCTATTAATACTGTTAGAAATACATTTGAAAAAAATCAATTACACTAAGTCAGTTTGGCTTGAAAAATATCAAATTTAAATCCTAGAGAAATGTACCTGAAAGAATGCTTCATAATTTTTCAGTAGGAGGATCCCTCCTCAATTTTGTGTTTTTTAAGTACACATGACAAAAAATTCAAAACAGTATAAATGAAAAGGTCTCCCTCTTCACATCCTAACCCCCAATACTATTCTCCAAAGGTAATCTAGTTAACAATTTCTTATGTAATTTTCAGAAAATTTTTATGCGTATATAAGCAAATGTGTAACTTTATTTTTAAATAAATGGAATCATATTGCATATACCACAATAATGACTTTTCACTTTAAAAATTAAAAAAAAATCTGCTGGACACTATCTCTATTTTTGTGGCTATGATCTCATAGTCAAGACATGAGAATACTTGTTACAGTACTTTATAATTTGGCTGTGTGATGACTTATTTTTCCTCATTTTGGTCCATGAAAAGGTGTACCTAACTCCCCTCTCATATAAAGGAAACATCTCCATTCCTCTTTATTGTTCATTGATCCCACTATCTTAATGTGAATAAATTCACATACTTGGTGTTAGAAGCCATAATGATGGTCAAGATTTTCTAATGTTCACTACAGATCCCAAATCAGGACAGAAACTGGCAGGGGTGTCTTCAGATGTCCTGCAATAAAGCTACTAAGATTTTCATAGTTTCTTCATTGCATTTGTAGTAGACACTTGGGAATGTCCTTTTGAGCTTTCAATTGTCCCAAGAGTATTGCTGAAATTTATATTTGTGGGGAGTGGGTGTTTGGAGGAGGTTTACTTCAGCTCCGAAAAGATTCATGACCTGGCCTGTGGTAATCCTGGTGAGCAACTATTTGGGCTACAGCAATAAAATACCATAAACGGGGTGGCTTATGAGCAACAGAAATTCATTCCCTCAGTTCTGGAGGCTGAGAAGTCCAAAAACAAGGCGACCACAAATTTGGTGCCGCCTTCTTCACTATCCCTTAGATTATATATTACCAAGCTATTTCCCTTTGAGAGAGAACCACCTATAACACCCAGTTACCACTTTCCAATATTTTTTGTATAGGTTGCCCTTCATTAATAAGATTTTTCTTTATTGGTAATAATCACACTACCTCCCTGCTTCTTCATGTTTAGGAGAACTTGGGGCCCTAATTAAGTGGTGATGGTCCACTTTCTTGTTTACTCACAGATGGCTATTTTGCTGTAACCTCACATGGCAGCATGAGCAGGGTAATCCTTTCTGGGTTTCCTTTATGAGGACACCAATCCCATTCCAGAGGATTCCATCCTCATGACCTGATCACTTCCCAAAGGCTCCATATCCTAATACCATCACCTTGAGAGGGTAAGATGTCAGCATAAAAAATTTTGGAGGGGGCGGCGCCTGTGGCTCAGTGAGTAGGGAGCCAGCCCCACATACTAAGGGTCGTGGGTTCAAACCTGGCCCTGGCCAAACTGCAACAACAACAAAATAGCCAGGCATTGTGGCGGGTGCCTGTGATCCCAGATACTTGGGAGGCCGAGGCAAGAGAATCGCCTAAGCCCAAGAGCTGGAGGTTGCTGTGAGCTGTGATTCTGTCTCTTAAAAAAAAAAAAAAAAAAAAAAGTGGTGGTAGTGGTGGTGGGGGGGAAGAATATATTCAGACCATAGTGCAAATATTCTTGTTAAAATTGCAAGAAAATTCCCAACACCTGAGGTAATCCAAAAGATTGATTCACGTGACTCAATCCAACTTGCTTGCTGGGAATTCTAATAGTTTTCTGGGTCTACTTGCTTGAAACTTTGCAAGTCTCATCTTCAGACTACTTTCCAGGTTCAAAGTTTCTAGCATGATGATTTTCCTATCCCTTTTTGTCCCTATACTTTCATTCCTTATCACTTTATGCCTCTGTATGTCGGCTTTATTTAATTCTTTACTCCATCAAATGCTATTGATGTTCTTCCAGAAAGATGTCCTGTTAATAGCAAACTGCCAGATGTTGTAACAAAAAAATTATTTAGGGATCCTAAAGGAAACAACAAACATGACTTCAAAATGCAGGACTGTCTGATCACTACTCTATAGAGGGAAGAAAACTGTTTCTCTTTTATTCTAGAGAAAATGTCCTTCCACTCACTCTGCTTCCACCCACTTCGCCAAATAAAATGCAGTGGGCCAATACACTTCAGTGAGCAGTGAGTCTAAGTATTTGAATTTATACATTAAATCATGTCAAATATTTATATTGTAGTATAGAAGGCCTTCAATTATATTTTTAAAAAGCCTTGTTTGGAAATTCGAGAAAGGAAACAAGATGACTTGTAATTGTCTACACAATTAAAAAATTACCTCCTTATGAAATATGTCTTTAGGGATTACTGCAGACTCAATTGTGGGTTGACTAGTTACCATCACCTTGGGAAGTTACTTAGCCTCTCTAAATCCTAACTTCTTTGCCTGAAAAATGATGAAGAAAATGTTTTCCTCACAGGGCACAGGAGAGGATTAATGGAGATATGTATATAAGAATAATTTCTCATAGTTCCTAATATAAAATCCGCAGCTTGACAGCCTTAGCTCAAGGCACCCGCCACATGCACCGGGGCTGGAGGGTTCGAACCTGGCCCAGGCCTGCTAAACAGTGACAACTACAACAACAAAAATAGCTAGGCATTGTGGCAGGCGCCTTTGGTCCCAGCTACTTGGGAGGCTGAGGGAAGAGAATCACTTAAGCCCAAGAGTTTGAGGTTGCTGTGAGCTGATGCCACAGCACTCTACAGAGGGCAACATAGTCAGACTCTGTCTCAAAATAATAAAAAGTAAAACCCAATAAAATTTAGATGAGGATGATGATGACACTTTTGGTCAAACAATACCACATACTTTTGCCCTAGAAATTAAAAATTTCCAGTGCCACAGATTATGTATATCCCTATACTATTTCCCTTTTAGATAGAATAAACTATAACACCTAGTTACCATTTCCCAGCAATTTTAAAAATCAGCTACTATTATTAAGTTTTTTCTTTATTGGTAATAATCATATTGCTTCTTTTTTTCTTCATGTTTGAGGGATCTGGGGACCAATGAATATTCACCATGATCTCAAAAAACTGAACATAGGTGTAACAAAAATAGTCACCTTAGAATTTATGTTTCCTTTATTGACTGGAGACAATGTGTAGAATACCAACTAAGTTGTCATTCACTTATCCATTTAATAGTGTTTGTTACCTATTTTGCACTTAGGCAGTGCTATTTGGCATGGAGATAGAGCAGTGAACAACAAATTTTTTTTTTTTTTTTTTGCTGTTTTTGGCCAGGACTGGGTTTGAACTCACCACCTCTGGTATATGGGGCTGGTGCCCTACTCCTTTGAACCACAGGCACCGCCCAACAAAATTTTTTGAACCTGGTAGTGTGCCAGGAAGAATAAACTTACTTGTGATAGAATATTAAGTGGTTTAGTCAGGCCAAAAATCATGTTTTCTCCCTTGGGAAACTTCATAGGATTGTTTCATGTGGGAGGAAAAACACACATCAAGATTAAGAGTGACTGTGAAGAGTAAGTGGTAAATACCAGAGCTTACATTTTGATCCTAGTATCTACTTGCTGATACCTCAAGATATAAAACTGGATAAGGACCTTCTCTCAAGAATACTAAAGGCCGCTAAAGCGCCTTAGTATCTACAGCGCAACAAATGACCAACAGTAAGAAAAAAAGTTGAAAGAAACAAATGTTCGTGTAGCTGTCCAAATAGAGAACCCCACTCTATGTCACCATTTCAGGACTACTGACAGATACATTCAGAAACAGTAATGCCACTATTCTAAGTTCCTTAGTAACACCATTTCATTGATTGAACTACATTTCTATTTATGTTTTGGCTCCTACACATTGTCATCGCCTAGGAAACTAGTCTTTTTAGTTATAAAAAATAAAAACATGACAGATAATTAATGTGCAATAAGGGGAAGTAAGGCAACCTATGAAAATGGCACAGGTTGATACGAACACAACCCCAAGAGGATTAGAATAAGTGAGCGACAATCTAGTCAGGGAAATGTGGGATAAATTTAATGGAAAAATTGCCATCTAAGCTTAGTCTTAAAACAAAAGTAGAATATTTATAGGCAGACAAAGGGCAGAGGAGGCAGAGAGAAGAGATGTGCTCAGTAGAATCTGGCTGGAGGGAAGGGACCAAGAACAGAAAGAATAATTACCTCAAGTAACACATGATGCTGGATGGAGCTGGATGCTTATATTAAAACCACTAAATATCGTTCGCTGGGCTCAATGAGTGAAATATATTACAGAACACTGCAACTAGTTTAATTCTTTACTTTTGGGAATAATGATCCCTTTCTACTCAAATGTCTCACCTAAAATGATCCTGGAGGCTCCTTCCCCATCCTCTGACAGTCAGTACTCCACTGGTTTCCTTTTTGACTGCAAAACCTCTGGAAAAGCAGGCTTTCCATCTGTGTGTTTTACATTTCAATCACATTTTAATGTGGTTATTCTGTTACAACAAATACTGCTTATTGTGTATATAACAAACACTAAAACAAGCACATTTCCAATTTTCAGAATCACAGTGGGGTAATCGAACTGTTGAATGGACTCAACCTAAAGCCACAGAATACAGTTTTTATTTTAACACAGGTCTGCTTGATTTAGGAACGCAATCCCATTCTACTCTGGTGGCACACATTTGAAGTATCTGGAGATTTTTTTTTTTTTTTGTGGTTTTTGGCTGTGGCTGGGTTTGAACCCGCCACCTCTGGCATATGTAGCCGGAGCCTTACTCCTTTGAGCTACAGGCACCGCCCTGGAGAACTTTTAAAAGTGAAATTTATTTAAAATAGTTTTTAGTGAAAGGAAAGCAAATACATATGTCCAAAGATAATCAAATAATACCATTAGACTGGCAGTGAAAAACAGCAAGCCTTTGCTTTTCTCTACTCACCCCTGATTTCCTTTCTCCAGACTTTTTAACTCTTAGCTGTTTTTTATTTACTTTATTTAAAAAAATACATCTGTACTGCTTTGACTTTTCTGTATTAGGTCTGACCCTCCATCATCACACACACATTTGTCTGTTCTTTCTCATCCTTTCAATGTTATACAATCACTTCATGTTAAAGCAATATTCAATATTTACATAATTATAACTGACTTACATGACTAATATTATTCACAGTTAATGTATGCATTGTTTTTGAATTTTTATTAATATTTGCCTGGGGTTCATAACTAACTCAGTTTTTGAAAAGTTTTGAAAAATCTACTAATTCAGCCCCAGGTTCTCTGAAAAATCTCTAGCCCATGTTAAAATACACCAGTTACTCTTTTTTCTTTTTGAGACATCCCATCTGAAATCGAGATCATTAGGCATTTCTTGCTAACTTCATGCTCTTTTCCCTTACCTCTCTCCCTCTTTAGGACAGTTACAAGGCTGCCCTGAAAGTAATGTCTTTGCCCCCTCAACAACACTCTGTTATTTCTCAACTTCCCACTTTATAAGGGCACTACAACCAATTTACCCTTGTCTTCTCTTCCTTAACATTCTGTATTCCCAACTGTATTTTTAAAACTCAGCAGATAACATTTGCATTCTACCTTGTAACCATAATTAAGTATTGCCCTAAACAGGATAAAAACCATAAACATCTGCATTATTACTTCTATGTTATTTACTGAACAGCCACGCTGTCTGCTACAACAAAGTTTCCTTTTCTTTGGCTCCAAGGTCTTGATCCACATGCTGTTCACAGGAACATCGAAGAAAGAGTTTATTTTCTTGCACTCCTACCATTTGTTCAAAATCCTGCAGCATTCTGTTTGGTATTTGGAAGATGATTTTCCTGTACAGTTTTGGGTTTTTCACTGAAAGTTTTTCTTGTGGGATGGTAAAATATACGCCTTCCATATCACATCCTCCACATCTTCGGCTTCTTATTCAAGTCTTGCTTATCATTCAATCCAGTATTACGAAAGTTTGATTTTCTTCCTGAAAATATTTGGCCTTCCCGGCATTTCGTTTTAGATAATGCATCCTGTGCTCTTTATCGCTTCATGAAATTCGTCCGGAGTCTGTCTCTTACACCTTCGGTGGGTCCTGACCAAGTCCTCCGTTCCCGGAACCGCGCATTTCCCCTTTCCGGTAGATGCAGCCTTTCCGCCACCCTCCACAGAGCCCGGCTGGGAACGCAGAGCGCAGCCGCGGAAGGCGCCCGGGCACTCTCGCGAGACTGCGGGGTTCCTCGCCCGCAGCTCCGCTACGGCGCGGGGCCCCCTGGGAATCGGTCATCGCGCCGGTCCCGGAGACCGACAGCTTAGTCACGGCTCTAAAAGTGTACCTGCAGGCGGATGTTGAGGATCACCGAGCCCGCGACGTAGAAGTACGGGAAGTTCATGCGCAGCTGCCAGGCCAGCTCGAAGAAGGCGAGCAGGGTGCGGGAGAGCCCCTTGCAGAAGACCCCGTACGAGGTGGGGGTCGCGACCGGGTTCGGGGCCCTGACGGCCAGGGAAGACGGAGCCGCAGCTGAGGCCATGGACCCTTTGTCGCTGGCCGCCCACCGCCTGGAGCCGGGGGTCACCGCAGGCCCCGCGAACCCCTGAGTGACCGCCAGGACTAGGGCCAAAGCGACCGCCGGGCTCACACCTGCGTCTCCTGCTGCTGTCGCTTCTTGCAGTGCGGCGAGCGGCCCCAGCCGCCTCTGGCGCTCCGCCCCTTCCTGTCCGCCTCTCATAGTGGTATTTACCATTGCTTAACCAGTGGTAGAGCCGGAACAGGGTATGTTATATAACATATACGAACAGCCTTGCAGAAACTATTTTTACTTTAAAATGAAAAAGCTAAATAAAATGATGTTTTTTCCCTATCACACACAGTTTGTAAGGGCCCAAGTGGGATTGAAAGTTGGGTTTGCCTGCTATGTGATCTGAGATATTAGCCAGGAATCTCACCCTTTTGCTTTTGTGCCATTAAGACAAGATGATCTCCTTACATAAGTCAGTACAGGCACAAAGACTCTGCAATCATAATATACTGTGACTGTAAAGGATCCCCATCTTAGGGTATAATTTTTTTTGTGTGTGTTAGGACTATTTAAATTGCATATGGCAGAAATTGCACACATATTTAAGCAAAAAGAAATAAGTACGCACACATATGTATATACACACACTTTGTTTTTTGCTGGACATATATACAAAATAATGTTTCCACCCATGTAAACCCATTAAAAAGTTCCCATGAGCTATGGAAACTTCAGTTATTAATGCATGGAGCTGCACCTATGAAACCTCTGGGTAGGCATATGCTACTTCTGCTTTCAAACTTTTTTTTTTTTGAGACAGTCTCACTTTGTCACCCTTGGTAGAGTACTGGGGCGTCACAGCTCACAGCAAGCTCTAACTCTTGGGCTTACGTGATTTTCTTGCTTCAGCCTCCCAAGTAGCTGGGACTACAGGAACCCGCCACAGCACCTGGCTGTCTTAGTTGTAGTTGTCATCGTTTAGGAGGCCCTGCTGGGTGCTAACCTGCCTGCCTTGGGGTATGTGGCCCGTGCCCTAACCACTGGTCTATGGGCACTAACCCTGCTTTTAAATTCTTAATACCCTTAGATTAACATCACAGTAATTCTCCCATAGTCACACTACTTTTCCTGACATTTACATGATGCATATTTCATTACCTTAACTAATCTTCTGTTTTAACTAGAAAGCTCTGTATTTTTCATCATGTACACCCTCTGTATTTGTGGATTATTCAAATATATGATTTCTGATTATATCCTTTAGATTACAGTCTGGTTCTGAAAAGCATCTTCAAATATTTCACATTTCCCCCTGGACTGCATATCTCCAGTACTATTTAAGCACAATTAGGTATATTAGAGTACTTTTGTTTCTATTTATCCTACTTTTGATATGACTGATACAAATAAAATGCTACTGTGAAATTTATAAAATATAATTGTGTGTTCCCAGCTAGAATTTCTTTTGCTACTTTGCTGTACCAATGCCATCTCAGCAACTAGACAGCACAGACTGAAGAGGCAAGAGGAATGACGGGCAACTCTTAAGAACCAGGAGATGTATATTTTCAGTACACATGTATAATTTACTCTCATTAAAAGTTGAAAGAATAAATAGAGCCAGTCAGGGTCATAGGAGTCATTAAGTCCCTCGATTTGTGGATTCATTCTCTCTTCAACTCTTTCTTTGTGCTACCTCGACTCCCCACCCACCTCCGCTCTAGTTAACTCCATGGAAACCCAATTTTCCACTCTGAGCCTGTAGGGAAAATAGCAGCCACCTACTGTTAACACAGCCAGATGGAGGGCCTATTCTGATGGGAAGGGATAGGCAAAGAAGACCATTCACAAAGCTGTAAATCTTAACTCATTAATATTCTGAAGATGAAGGATTTCCATCAGTTGAACCTGATAGAGGAGAGTAGGATAAGACCACTTGTGCTTTTCATTCTGTCCCTTGATCTTTAGGTTTGAATGACTAATATCTACACTTCTTACTAATAGTACATATGAAGAAGTTATCAGCAATAAGGCATATCTTAAGCCATTTTTCTGTGGGTACTTCAATGACTCTTAACTTGGCATTCCTTCCTTGATCTTTATTATTCTCCTATTTTTGACTTTATATTCCAGTTTTGATACATTTTAAATACTTATTTAGTTTGATGATCCTTTGGAAGAATTTCAATGTAAACGATAGTAGGTCTGAAAAAAAAATCTTGCCAAATTTTTAATTCCTTTTTTGAGAATTTGCAAATATAAATGCTCTATTATATGTAAGAAGTGCATTCAGAGTGCAAGGATTGGATCCAAATGATCCAAGCCTGAAGGTACGAGGAAATTGCAGATCAACATGTGCATGCCAGCAAATTGAGTTCAGTCTTCTGATCATCATCACACACATGAAAACTGCTTGAGGTTTAGTAAAATTCTTTAAAGGAAGCAAATTGTATCAAATGGTCTCAATGATTAGGTTACATAGCAACCTAGGTAATTTCTGTATAGTCAAGCATCAGATGTCTAATACAGAAGCAGAGAAGCAACTGCAACATTACAGATTAAGAATTTTCTCTCTGTATGTTATAAATAAAGATACTATACTGTTGGTGCTATTAGAATTGATGATTGTACTGTTTGGCTTGACATGATAGAAAGCTTTGGCATTATGAAAGCTTGACAAAAATTTATTTTTGTGCTAGGAAAGAAGAAATCATTTTTGTATTAGGAAAAGAAATCATAGAAGTTTATATAAAAACTTTTTTTCTTTTTCTTTTTTTTTTTTTTTGCTATGGCTTTAATATATATATAGCTAAACATACTCTTATTTCCACTTTTCCAGGAAAACTTGGTTTGTTCTCTCCACTCTTGCTTCTCTTCTAGACAATGGGATATGCTGAATAGTTGTCAAATTACTACGCTCTTGGTTACAAAGGCAGAGGAAGCTGCATGAGAAGTCACCTATCTGGATCTTTCACTAAAATTTTTTTACTAAGTTGCTAAGTTTATATCTGATACATGTGGAAGAATATGATATATGTATGTATTTTGAAAACCAGTTTGAGAATTCTTTTGGTGGGAGGGAGGGGCAGAAAACCATGTAAAAATGTAGCTTCTACTGTAACAGGGAGAACAAACTAGATAGGCTACAAAGTCACAATTTATTTTGAGCTTGTTAGAGCTGAAGTTGCAAGGTAAGCAGGTAAATTGAATTCCAAAAGATGACAAGCCTTTCCAAGTTGGACACATGAACTATTAAATTTTTGCAGAACTTGAGAAGAATAGCTAGCTATTATAAGGTAGATAAAAATAAAATGGCTGTAATTTGAACAAATTCTTAAAAAAACTCAGTTGTAGTTTAGTATGACAGTTTAGAGTGCCTGGGAGCCTCAGACACAAGATGATCAGTAATTGCTAGCTCCTTTTTCTGAACCTCTTTACTAAGCATTGAAAGATTGGAGGCCCCCTTTATGATACATGGAATAGTAGGCAGAATAATGGTCTCCCAAAGATGTCCATGTTCTAATCTCTTTTTAACTTAATATGCTAACCTTACATGGCTATAAGGACTTTGCATATGTGATGAAGGATATACTTCGTGAGACAAAAGATTTTCTGGAGTATTTAGGTGGGTCCTTTCTAATCATATGAGCCCTTAAAAGCAGAGATTCTTTCTGGGTGAAAGAAAGAGGTGTGCCAGTGGATGAAGGGTTAGAGAGATGCAACATTTCTGATTTTAACGATGGAAAGGACTCCCTGAGCCATGTCTGCAGGTAGTTTCTATAAGTTGTAATGGCATTGAAATGGATTCTCACCTAGAGCCTCAGAAAACAATATGACCCTGCTGACACCTTGATTTTTGATCTATAGAATCATAAAATAATTTGTGGTGTTTAAATCACTAAATTTGCGGCAATTTGTTGTAGCAGCAATAGGAATATGAAATACAGGGGAATATGGTCTTAAGTCTGAAGGTAGAGCAATAGAGAACTGGAAACCCCATTTGCACTCTGGATTGTGCATCAGTAATAGGTGGTGGTTGGCCAGTGCTAGGGGACAAGCAAGAAGACTGCTTATGTTCTGGATCTTTATTAAGCAAAACCTACTTGCTGCTGAGTGAGAGGCAGGGAATCCACAATAACTTGGTCCCTGCTCTGATGTCAGGATGATTGGCACCAGGGAAAGGGTAAGAAACCTGCCTGCACCTCTGGATCTGCACTGAAACATGTTAGAGGTCTGCTGAGGGAAGGATAGGAAACTCAATTGCTCTGCCCCACACTGACAATACACAGAAGCTCTCTGCTACCTAGGAAGGGCACAAAATGTACCCACTCTGAACTCTGCATGGATACTAGGCAAAAGCCATCTGCTGCTGGTGGGGGCCAGTTAACCTGATGAAACCAGTGCCAAATAAATTTAGGCTGACATTCAGGAGGAACAGGAAGGCTGCCTGCCGTGGACTCCCATACTGACACTAGGTAAAAGCTGTCTGTTACCACAGGTGGAGAAAAGGAAATCTGCTTTTAACCAGCAGGTTCTAGGAAGAAGTTTTTGGATTGTTGTGGGGGTGGTTGGGACACTAACAAATCCTCCCATCTGAGGTAAAGATATATAGCTATGTACCATATGGGCAGGTGCTTGAGGAAGAGAACAAAGGAATCCCATTGCTCTACCTTGGATTTTGCAGTAAGTAACAAGCAAGATTAGTACGTTTTTGGGAGAGCAGCAAGAATTTGGGAAGAAATGGTGCATGTGTCCACTCCTGAAGCTGAGCATGAACACTGTACTCCTTTGGCACTCCAGTCCTCACCTTAACCCAAGGTGGTGGCATTCCACCACTGGAGCAGTTTGAACCTAAGCACAGATACACATGCAAAATGCCAGCCATTGGTAAGAGAAAACAGTGGCACAGAGGTTGTCATGATCAGAGGCTTTAAAAATAATAATGATTAATAATGTTAAAAATCTGGGGGAAAAGATGAATAACATGCACAAACAAAATCTTAGCAGAGATGGGAACTGTATAAAAGGATAGAAATGAAAAACTTAGTGTTGGAGATGAAAGATTCCTTTGACAGGTCAACAAACTGAACAAAGACTCAGTGATAGTGCTGGGCACACAGGCTTATGCCTATGTGTTGAGGCTTATCCCAGAAACTCAGGAGGCTGAGTTGAGTTCATTGGTTGAGGCTGAGATTTTGAGACCAGCTTGGGCAACATAGGTAAGGTGACCAGACGTTCTGATTTTTAACGATTGGTCCCATGTCCTGCGGCGTTTTAAAAAAGTCCCAATTTTTGGAAAGAATGCATGACAAGCTAGGGAACGGCGGGAGAATGGGAAGGGAATATAAGGTTTTTGGCTGCCATATCACAATTAAGTGTTGAGACTTGGAAAACCATTTTATGTGTGAAATATAATTTAACAAATTCTTGTGAAAATTTTCATGACCTTTTTTTTTGAGACAGAGCCTGAAGCTGTCACCCTGGGTAGAGTGCCATGGCATCACAGCTCACAGCAACCTCAAACTCCTGGGCTCAAGTGAGTCTCCTGCCTCAGCCTCCCAAGTAGCTAGGAATACAGGCACCTGCCACAACTGCCCGGCTATTTTTTGTTGCAGCCATCATTGTTTGCTGGGCTGGGCTGGATTTGAACCTGCCAGCTCAGGTGTACGTGGCTGGCACCTTTGCCACTTGAGCCACAGGCACCAAGCCTCAGGACCTTTTAAACAATGACAGCAATCAACTAAAAAAAATTCACTCAAATGAGAAATATGCCAAAGAATAAATTTTTTTTTAATGAATTATATACATAAGTATAACATAAGTTGTACTTATGTTGAAATTAAAAAAACATATTACAATACTATTTTTATGTTCTATGAAAATTTTTGTTGCTCCATATAGACCAAATTTTTAATTAAGAACCCCCCCACACCCTGTCAATGGTGTCCCACTTTACCAATGTTAAACTCTGGTCACCTTAAACATAGAAGACCATGTCTCTAAAAAAAGTGAAAGAAAGTTAGCTGGGCTTGGTGATGCACACTTGTAGTCTCAGCAGCTCAAGAGACTGGTGCCTAAGGATTGCTTAAGCCTAGGAGTTCTAGGCTACAGTGAACTATATTATTGCACCCCTGTACTCCAAGATGGGCAACAGAGTCCCATCCCTTAAAAAAGGGGGGAGGGGAAGATCAGTGATGTTGAAGGTAGATTAGTAAGAATTTCTGAAACTGAAACATAAAGAGAAAAATGAAAAAATAGTGGGATGGAGAGTGAAAATACTAATTATTGGTGAGGATGTGGGGTGACTATAATCCTCATATGTTACTGAGGCAGATGCAAAATGGCACAGTCTCTTTAGATAAGAGTTTGATAGTTTCTTATAAAGTTAACAATTCTGTTAGACCTGTCAGTCCTTAAAAGAAATGAAAACATCTATACAGTTGGACACTACTCAGCAGTGAAAAAGCAAACTATGTGACAATATAGATGAATATAGAAGTGTTCTGTTAAGTGAAAGAAAAACAAGCATGGTACCATTTATACTATAGTATTCTAGAAAGAAAAAAAATAATGACAGCAAATACATCAGTGATGATTAGGTACCCGGGGGAGGAATGTGTTCCCTCACTGCATATGAGTGAGGGAACATCAAGAGGTAATAGAAATGTTCGATATCTTGATTGTGGTAATTACTATATTGTATAATTTGTCAAAAGTCAAATTATAAAATTAAAATGGGCTATTCATAAAATTTACATAAATTATGTTTCAATAAAGCTTATTTACAAAAGAAAGTATCATGCCTTTTTTCTTTGTCCTTTTAAAGAAAGAGATGCCTCAGTTGGGACTAAGTAGACAACAGAAGACGTTCTACATGTTTGGAATTAGAAGAAGTTGAATCAAGGAATTAGAAGCTTTCCCAATATTTGGAAGCTTTGGAGGAAGTGAGATGATGTGTAATAGGGGAATTAGTTCAAGTGATAATGGGGGCTGAGAAGTCCCATGACAATAGCCAGTAGTGTAACTCTCAATCTGTGGCCAAAGGCCTGAGAATTAGGAGGCCACTGGTGTAAGTCCTGGAGTCTGACGGCCCAAGAGCCAGGAGCTCTGATGTATAGGGCAGGAGAAGATAGATGTCCCAACTCAAGAAGACAGAGCAAATTTGCCCTTCTACCCTTTTGTTCCTTTGGCCTCCTCAGTAAATCAGGTGAGGCCCTCCCATGTTGGTGAAGGAAGTTCTGCACTCAGGCCTACTAATTTCAACGCTCAATGTTTCTAGAGCATCTTTATAGACACACCCCAAAATAATTATTTTAGCAGTTATTTGGATTTGTTTTAACCCAGTCAAATTGACACATAAAAGTAACCATTAGAGCTATTTATGATATTAGGTACTTCTTACCCCAGTGTTAGTGATCCCTAAGAATATGCCTGTAGCTGTCTAAACCTTCTGCTGTAGTCTGTGGATACCTGTGTGCCTGTCTGTTTCCCTGCCCAAGAAACAATGGCTTTACCTTGAAGTGTCATTTGGGGGCAATTTAATTGGCCATGGGGTCTGGGAAATATTTCCAGCTTTTATGTCCCTGAGGGAAAGGAGAGAACTTATAAAACTTGGGGATGGTGTAGTATCTAAAAAATATCTGATACACATTGTGTCTACATTCTTATCTTTGAATCTACTTCTGCAAACCTTTAATGATTCTCTGATACTCTTTAATACATTTCTTTTATGCTTGAATTATGACATCAGATTAAACATTTTCCATAATCGTCTTTTTTGACTTTAATTGCTTTAACTCCACATGTACCTGAAAATAAGATTGCAACCCCTCTTTTCTTCTGATTTCCATTTGCCTGAAAAATTGTCTTTTATCACTTAGCCCTGAGTTTTGATTTGTCCTTTGAGGCTAGGTGTGTTTCCTGCAGATGGCAAATGGATGGCTTGTGTTTTTTTCTCCAATCAGCCAGCCTATGCCTCTTCAGTGGGGAATTGAAGCCATTAACGTTTACTAAGATAATTGATAAGTATGGTGGAATTCTATAGATGCAGAAAAAGCATTTGACAAAATTCAGCATCTTTTTTCTTTTCTTTCTTTCTTTTTTTTTTTAATTAAATCATAGCTGTATACATTAATGTAGTCATGGGGTACAGTGTACTGGTTCTATATACAATCTGAAATATTTTCATCAAACTGGTTAACATGGCCTTCATGTCATTTTCTTAGTTATTGTGTTAAGACATTTATATTCTACATTTAGAAAGATTCACATGTACCCTTGTAAGATGAACCATAGGTGTGGTCCCACCAATCACCCTCCTTCCACCCATCCTCCCCCTCAGCAACTTTTTCTAACAAAAACACTTAAGAAAATAGGCATAGGTAGCATATTTCTTAAGCTGATTGAAGCCATCTATGACAAACCCACAGCTAACAGCATACTGAATGGTATAAAACTGAAAGCTTTTCTACTTATAATTGGAACCAAACATGAATGTCTACTATTGCCACTATTTTTCAATGTTGTTCTAGAAGTTCTAGCCAATGTAATCAGGCAAGAGAAGGATATAAAGGGCATCCAAGTGGGAGCAGAGGAAGTCAAATTCTCCCTCTTTGCTGATAATATGACCTAATACTTAGAAAACCCCAGAGATTCAACCACAAAACTCCTAGAAGTCATCAGGAAATATGGTAATGTCTCAGGGTATAAAATCAATGTCCACAAGTCAGTAGGCTTTGTATACCCCAATAACAGCTGAGTTGAGAGGCAAATCAAGGACACAATTCCCTTCACAGTAGCTTCAAAGAAAATGGAATACTTAGGAATATACCTAACAAAAGAGGTGAAAGAACTTTCAAAGAGAATTATGAAACCCTAAAAAAAGAAATTGCAGAAGACACTAACGAATGGAAGAACATACCATGTTCTTGGCTGGGAAGAATCAACATTGTCAAAATGTCTATTCTACCTAAAGCAATCTATAAATTCAACACAATCCTCATTAAAATACCAATATTATATTTTGAAGAACTGGAAAAAAGAGTACTTCATTTTGTATGGAACCAGAAAAAAATCCCATATACCTAAGGGTATTTTATTTATTTATTTATTTATTTTGAGATAGAGTCTCACTATGTTGCCCTCCATAGAGTGCTATGGTGTCATAGCTCACAGCAACCTCAAACTCTTTGGGCTTAAGTGATTCTCCTGCCTCAGCCTCCCAAGTAGCTGAGACTACAGGTACCCACCACTATGCCTGGATATTTTTTGGCTGTAGTTGTCATTGCTGTTTGACAGGCCTGGGTTGGGTTTGAACCTGCCACCTCTGGTGTATGTGGCTGGCACCCTAGCTGGTTGAACTATAGGTGCCGAGCCAGAACTATAGGGGCTGAGCCAGCTGAGGGTATTCTTAGCAATAAAAACAAAGCCAGAGGCATCACACTACCAGACTATACTACAGATTATATTACAAGTTCACAATGATCAAAACAGCATGGCACTAGCACAAAAATAGTGACATAGATATACGGAACAGAATAGAAAACCAAGAGATGGAACCAGTCTCCACTTGCTATCTGATCTTTGATAAACCAAACAAAATCATACAATGGGGAAAAGAATCTTATTCAACAGATGGTGCTGGGAGGACTGCATAACCACATGTAAAAGAATGAAACTTGACCCACACCTTTCACCCCATACAAAAATTAATTCAAGATGGATAAGAGACTTAAATCTAAGACACAAAATGATAACAATCTTAGAAGAAAGTGTAGGAAAAACTCTTGATGATATTGGACTGGGGAAAGATTTTATAACAAAGACTTCAATGGTCATCGCAACAACAACAAAAAGTAACAAATGGGACTTAATTAAATTAAAAAGCTCTGCACAGCTAAGGATAAAACAAGTAAAGCAAAAAGACAGCCTTCAGAATGGGAAAAGATATTTTCAGGGTGTCAAGCTGACAAAGCATTGATAACTAGAATCTATAGAGAACTCAATTTAATAAACAGAAAAAGAGTAAACAATTCCATGTACCTCTGTGCAAGAGATGTGAATAGAACCTTCTCTGACAAAGACAGATGAATGGCTAATAAACATTTGAAAAAATGTTCATCATCCCTGATAATTAGAGAAATGCAAATCAAAACCACCCCGAGATATCACCTAAGCACAGTGAGAATAGCCCACATCACAAAATCTCAAAGCTGTAGATGCTGGTATGGATGTTAAGAGAAGGGAACACTTTTACACTGCTGGTGGGACTGCAAACCAATATAGCCTTTCTGGGAGGAAGTACAGAGAATCTTCAAAGAATCCACTTCCAAGACCTGCTGTTATAGGTAAGTTGGGGCACTGGACTCCATGGTACCTGTGAAGGACCCCGGACACTCTGTGCACCCAGTGAAGTGTTGACTCACTGTAAATTCAGTCTAGAATAAAAATACTTTGAAGCTATAACCTCTTTAAGATAGGAAGATATTGTGTAGCTTTGTAACCTAAGAGGGGGAATCTGTTTAACCTGTACTATGATGACTAATATATTGCTGAGGTTTAGTTTCACTGCGAGAATAAAAAACAACCAAGGGAAAGAGGGGGTCAGAGCAGTTCTTTGAGGAGATATCCTGGCTTTTCTGTAAATAAAAGTGAAACTGTTCATCTCTCATCCACTTCTCCATTGATTGGCTTGAGTGACAGGCAGGTGAACGGACTCCTTGGTCCAGCAACAATCTCACTCTATTCTTTTTGTGCAGTCTCTTATTTAGGATGACTTTGGGGTGTTCATTCAATCAAAATTATATTCTAACACTCTCCATAATGGAATGGTAAGCAACAGCAAAAATGTCCCATAGACATATCCAATACATATCATTTTCAAAAATATTAGCCAAACCTAGATGTCAGGAAATCAGCACTTCTCTCCAACATGTGAGTGTTAAAGCTATTTAGTAATAGGGAATGACAAAGAGAATCAGCATAAAAAATTACGTTATTACTTAAAGCTTCAGGCATTAAAATTATCCTTCCCACAGGCCAAATTGAACTCCCTGGCTGTTGCTTAAGACATGCAAATAACTAAGACATCTTTATTTTATAAAAACATCATTTCCACTCATGTGCCTGGCACATGGTAGACATTCCACAAATGTTTACTGAACTGAATGTGCATCTTTCCGTTTCCCAGGGAGAAGGCGCGTCCTGAGCAATAGAAATAAACCCATCTTCCTTCAGCACACTTTACCCCGATGACCAGCCATGGTTGTTTCCTAACTTCACTAGTATAGAAACCCAATTTCCTAAGCAAAGCTTAGGTTCTCCCATGCCTTAAAGGAGACAGGATGGAAATCAAGGCATTTTTTTCTTTTGAGTCTTCCTCCTCCTGCCTCTCCTCAACTTGTGCCAGTTCAATTCCTCTTCCAGCATTGCTGTAAGATTGGGAATGTTTTCAACATTCCATAGTCAAAGGTATGTCCAGAAGCACTTAGAAGTGATCAAAGTAGTGTGTGATGGTCATCAATAGTGTTGCTAAATAAAGTATGTCCAGCTTTCTACCTTCCAGGCACATGGTAGGATTGCACTTCCTGCCCCCTTGTGGCTAGATGGAGCAGTGGGTCAAGAGGCTGTGGCCAGAAGTGATATATGTCACTTATCCTGGGCCACAGCATTTAATTGCCAGGGTGAAACTCTCCAGGGCTCTTTCTCCTTCTGTCACAGTGATTCATAGCATTCGAGATGTGGGTGCTCGGCAAGTTTCATCCCCAAGTGGTGGTGACCTCAGATGAACCAAGGTGGTCATATGGGAAGAGCAGTAAATAAACTTCGGTTGTTTATGAGCCACCAAGATTTGGGGAGTGTTTCTTATTACAGTATATCCCAGCCTAGCTTGACTGTTAAAGTCTCTGATCAGAGTACTTTGCTATCATTTACCACGTCTTTACAAAAGAAAAGAAGAGATAGGTAGCACTTCTAAGGATGTTAGGGCTGAAGGAAAACATGAAGGTGTCTACTTTGCCCATCTCTCTTTCTGTGAGCAGGCTGGAATGATGGGCTAAGGTGACTTCCTTCTATAACTTTGCTCCTAGAAGTGAACACCTTACAGGATGGCCGTGCCTAGAAGGAGACTGGCAACTCTTTGATACATCCACCCAAATCCTATCCTATCCCCACAGAAAACTAGCACAGGGCAAATATACTGCCTTAGGAAAAAATACGTTAGAATTAAAAACAATCATGAAATCAGACAAAGTGTGATGAGTGTAGACATTTGGAGACTGTTTAGTAGAGTATTTCATACTCTGGATATCTCAAATCCCAGAAGCCTACTCCATCAGTCACAAATTCTGTTTCAGTTCCCACCCTGTTAACACTTTGTACTAGGTGGTTAGGATACTGCTGTAAACAAGACAATTAAGAATTTCTATTCTCCAAGAGCTTTTGTTCTAGTGGATAGTGACAAAGCAATAAACATATACACAAGCAAATAAAAAAGGTCATGCATGGATGTGTACTATGAAGAAGATAAAAGAGTGTAATGACACATAACACAGTTGGCAAACTATGACCCATGGGCCAAATCCAGCCTGCACCCTGTTTTTGTATGACTTTCTACATTCTTAAATGGTTGAAACAAATGAAAAGAAGATCTCATGGGGCAAGAAAAAAATTCAAATTTCAGTGTCCACAAAGTTTTACTGGAGCACAGCCACACCCTACGTAATCAGCCCTGGCTACTCTTCCAACCTTGATAACTGCACTTCTGGCCCCCACTCACCCCCTCCAGCCACATCGTCCTCCTGGCTAATACCCAGACACCTAAGTAGACTCCCAGGCCCTACATGGCCACTGCCTTGATGGTTGCCTCTGCTTCCCTCACTTCCTTTAGGACCCTGCACAAACATAACTGAATTAGAGAGGTCTCCCCTACTTGTCACTCTGTGTCCCCTCCCCTTACTTGATTTTTTTCATGGCACTTATTAGCCCTAGTATGTTACAGATTTGCATGTTGTCAGCCTCCACCTCCCACACTTAGAACACAAGTTCTAAGAGAGTTGAAACATTGACTTATTTCCTGCCACATTCCCAGCTCCTAGATCAGTGCCTAGATATAATTAGTAGGTGCCCAATAAATACTCATTGAATAAATAAATAAAGGAATTGTCAAATACTGGAATGTTCTAATAAGAGAAAAGGGAGATTCTTTATGAACTAGGACATTACAACCAGCCGAGGCTTTCCTGATGCAGGAGGACCTCAGGATGTCTTTGCTGTTTAATGCCCCAGTGTCTTGGTAAAAACTGTAAGAACTAGTGGCAAAGGAGAGAATAAAGTGGACTCACCACCATAAAAGCAACCTAGGAAGCAATGTTTCATTTCAGCTTTGTCTGATCTCATCTCAACTATGTTCCCAATTAAATCCAGTCTCTACTCTCTCTTCACATCCTAAGTGGTAGGAAAAAGTTAGGCCTAGAAATGTCCTCAGAAACAATTTTTCTGCCACTTGTGTCCTGATTTCTCTAACACTACCACCTCTGTTCAATTGTGGTAATAATAAATGTGTCTGGGAGTTCCAGGTCTTATGACATCAAGTTCTACACGGAATCAACTGTATGTCAAATACTATATTCTCATTTCAAAAATTGTCTTTTTAAGGAGTTTATAGTAAAGGTATACTTACAAGTCTAATTCATAATCTTTAAATTAAAAAATAAGTCACAGAAGGAGGCACTATATTGAAGATATAAGGTACAAGGACTTCTGTTGTATCCTGGACACCAATAATATGCTATAGTGATATAAAAGCTTCAATCACCAGTTATAAGTGACTGACTAATTAAAAACAGGTCTATGTATAATAGAAACATATAACTCAACACATTTAACTACAAGGTCATGAGTGAAGAAGAAATTAATGAAAACATTTCAGGTGTCCTTTGTTCCAAGTACTGTGCTTGACAGAAAAGTAGACCTGAGCTCCTTGGGCCATCTGATTACCAACAAAGTCAGCGGAATTTTCCTGCATGTGACTTTGGAAGTAGAAATAGGGCAGGGATTAAGAGAGGGTCTACTTCCTGGAATTAAATATGGAAAACATACAAGCGTACAAGTCAGTCCTTGTTATTCAATTCACTTGAGAGATAATTTCAGGAGAAGGCAAGTGACACAAAGGTAATGATGTCCTGTGAGCCATGTAGCTTCTCATGAAAGTTAGAGGTATCCCACATTGCTGTCCATCTTGGACTATTCCAGTCTTACACAAAATTTAACACCCAGAAATATTTTTCTACCAATGAAGCTAAGAAAGAGGTTGGATGAAAAGGTAGTATCCAGAGAAGATGTAGACGAATGAGACAAATTTTGTCAGAAAAAGAGTTGTGAAATCCTTCCATGACCTAAATTTATTCTTTTATTGCCAAATTGCTATGGCTTTAAAAGATTTATGAAGGCTGGCTTCCCCCAGCGTCTTAAGAAGACTACCAAGATCCTTGGTGATAGGAATAGTTTATTAAAGAAGTCAGAAACAATCCTGACCAGAAGGCCAATGTGAATAGCAGGCCCGTGAAGCTGTAAGAACTAATTTACCAAATGTCCAAAGTACCTACCATATTGTACTTGGGGATAATTCACATATCGATGTGAATCTCTGTGGATGGAGCACCTCAGAGTTGTGCTGTGAATACCTTGTGCAACTGTGGGCGGGCACCTGTGGCCTTCTGATTTCAAGATTATTCTTTTTAAAGCACCAAAGGAGGTAGGAAAGGCTTCATAGTTCCCTGTTGCACCCTTTTTAATAAAAGCATTTGTTATGTGAAATTTGGAGTCAGTCAAGAGGCCATACGGAAAAGCCAGGAAGGCCACAAGTTTCCATAAGGCTGTAGGTTCCTCACCCCGAATAGGCAATTATCTGATTGTATTAGTGAGCCAAGTATAGGCACTGGGTTAACCTTACTCCTAGCAGAAAACTTGCTCTTAGACTGGGAAATTTAACATCTAACCAGTATACACAATGGATTTGAAATATCAAGGTGAGATTTTCAAATAGATTAGTCACAGTTCAAATGTTCCATGCACTGCTGGCCCCAAACAGCTAGCCTTCTGAGCACAAGTGGCGAAGCTAATGAAATTAGGGTGCCTTACACTCGAATGGCATTAAACACAATTTTCCAGGATATTAGCAGATGTCTGCATGGTTGCTGGAGAAAAAAATTGTTCATGGACTCATAGAGCTGTAGTAGAGGCAATGCTCGTCTGAGCTGAAAAGCAGGACAATGTTCAAAGCCAAGGCAAAGTAGCATTTCCTCTTAGATTCTCTTAAGAAAAAGGTGGGGGATAAAAGAAAACTATAACCAACAATATATATCTCATTATCCCTCAGTACCCTGTCGTATCTATGCCAAACCTCTGTTCAACTAGTGGCAACCTTTTTCTTCATATCTCAAATCATCAGTATATGTAGCTTGACTTCTTAAAGAAAATGACTTCTTAAAGAAAATTTCTGATCTATAAGACAGAAATTATGAATGGTATTAGTAATGTGCTGTACCTCCCAGGTGTGATTCTACTGCTTCCTTCTGTTGTCCCACTAAACAAATTTACATGCTAACAATAAATCCAAAACATTAAAAGCTTCACAGTGCCCAGGACACCGGAAGAATTCTTGGTGCTGGGGGGTGCCTGTGGCTCAAAAGGGTAGGGCACCGGCCCCATATGCCAGAGGTGGTGATTTCAAACCCAGCCCTGGCCAAAAAAAAAAAAGAATTCTTGGTGTTGGTACTCCTTAAAAGAGCTAAGCAATCTAAAGCATCTTACTTATGTCCCACAATTCAGAGTCCTCTCTTATACCATCAAATAAATTAATGTTTTACAAGTAAAACAGAAACATTTTTAAATGCAATGAGCCCACCACATCTAAAGGATTTCCAAAAATGATGTTTTAAAAGGATTTATAAGAAAGCTGGACTGTCTGGAAAGCCTTACTTGCTTCAACCAAATCAGGCTTTTCTCCTGTTACCTATGGTCAGAATTGGATTCCCTGTTACCTACAATCTAGCCTTGAGATCCAACATCAAGGCCAGTGGCAGCGAAGTAGAGTTGGAGACTGTGAGTTGTCCCATGTACATTTGGAATTTGAGAAGTTAAAAAGGAGTACATTCCTGGACAAGGTGTCTCTCTACTCCTAACTCAATATTGTTCAACCTTTTATTTTATTATCAACCCCTGCCTATGCCAACCAGGACCCTTTTTAGACATTTTTTCTTCTATGACATTTTAAAACAGATATACCATATATATAGATAGATATTTAAGCACTATATGTATATTGGTGCTTTATATATCAAAAAAGTAAAACGTTTTCATTCTTCAAGAACCAGTTTCCCCTGGTTGAAAATGCATGTAACACCAGCTATAAAAATAAACACTTAATCCCCATTTGATTGTCTGCTCATGGCCAGAAATTCCTAAATCAATAATGATTCAGCGCCACTGCAGTCAAAACAACTACATCCGAATCATTTTCAAAATAATAGGTTAAAAATATACCCTACAAAATACATCAAATATTGTTCTGGCTGTGAGTAATATTCTAGTTAATTTTGTTGCATTAGTCTCAGTTTGTTGGGTTGTAGTTGATGTTTGCTCACAGAACCAAAAATTCAATTACTGGATTTGATTACTGTTGAATTTTACACACATTTCAGGAAGCAAAAAACCAAACAACCTTGAAGAAAACATTTTTTCTGCATGGTAGCAACTGGCAATTTCCAAACTAGACAGAAAAATGTCCACAGATTGCACATCATTTTCAGTTTACAGAAGAAATAAACTTTTGCTGCTCACAAAAGGACCTGAAATAAATGGCCCACAAAATTATCTGCATCTTAAAAACAAACTAGTGCTTCATTAAAAAAAAAAAAAACACTGTGCTATCTGCATATACAACTGAGGAGAAACTTCTCCATCTGAAAAGATCCCAGAATGTTCATGTTTTATTACAACTCCAAAGAAAATCTAAAAACACCCCCAAACAAAAACAACAACAACAATATACCCACCACTTTCAAATGCTCATGGTGAGAAGCTTAGCAAGACTAAGAAACAGAACAGTTACTAACAAATGCAGGATAGATCCTGTCCACTATTAGGAGTGTTCTATATTTTTAGATTGGTTCAAAATTAGTGAGGGCAAAGAAAGAAAGTCCTCTGAATAAATCAACAAAAAGAATCTTCAGCACATTAATGATTGAGCTCACCTACCTTCACTGGTCCATGTTCATTACTGCAGCCCTGCACCAGTGGCACATAGAACATCATGAAAATATTCATCACTGCCCACTCTCTGTACATTTTGACCATTATAATATCCACTGATTACTGAGCACTTGACATCAGGAAGCTAGAGAAAACTGTCTCAAAAGGCATTCTCCAGAAGGAAAGTTTGAAACCCCCAAACTTTACATGGAAAAAACAAATAATCAGTTGTGATCAAAATCCGATGATATGACTTTCAGTTAGCCAAGGTATATTTTTGGCACAATCTTGGTGGGGGGAGAGAGAGAGAGAGATGAAAAAAATTAAAACGTTCTTATGCTCCAAAAATAATCAGGAGGTGGACATGTCTTCCACCTGAAATTTGGAAGTACTCTAAATTAATTTCATGTCCAGCAAATTAGAAAAAAAAAATTCTCTCCACCCTATGTCCTCAGTTCTGGCTGCTTCCTAAGGAAGTGGCACAACCACAATGCTTGCAGCTACAGAAAGCTGGAACCCAATTCTGGATTAAAACTTTTTTCACAACCTTCATGGAAGCTTGCAGAAGCATGTGTCTTAAATCTGACACAGATTTTGGCAGAAAATGCAGAGAAGTTGGCTGCAATCCTGTTGCGTCCCTACCAATAGCAGGGCAGTTTAAAAAACTGAC
This sequence comes from Galagoides demidoff, assembly GCA_963574575.1. NCBI lineage: Eukaryota > Metazoa > Chordata > Mammalia > Primates > Galagidae > Galagoides > Galagoides demidoff. The sequence continues at coordinate 436 of CAUYQV010154117.1, read as the reverse complement.
TCAAATGCTCAGGACTGCATTATTTTAAAGCAGATAACCTGTAACACGAAACCCCCAGCACACAGTCCTGACCTTGTATCTCAATCAGATTGCTTAGGCAGGGACCTCAAGACGCTCACGCATCTGCTGCCAGTGACACACAGAAAGCAGACAGCATGTTTTTTAAAAACCCACACATGCATGAAAATAACCAAAACATCCTTATTATGTATATGCAAAAAGGCAAACATACACAAAATGATTTTTTAACAGGAGCTTAGTAACTTAGGTCAAAATGAAGAACATCGATTTTTTTAGAGAAGCAACGATTAGTTTTATTTGCAGGTTCCAGGAAACTCTCATCTTACATGCACTGTTACATAAACCAGGTTACCACTTTAGCGTGTAATTCTTTAGATGCACCGGCTAAGTTAGCTTTAGAAACTAAAGGTCTTGA
>CAUYQV010154116.1:0-10813 GCA_963574575.1 Galagoides demidoff | reverse complement strand
CTATTTTTAGAGACGGAGGTCTCACTCTTGCTCAGGCTGCTCTCAAACCTGTGAGCTCAGGTAATACACCCACCTCAGCCTCTCAGAGTGCTAGAATTACAGGCATGAGCCACCACGCCCAGCCTATGTACAAGTTTTTCCACTGGACCCTTTGCTACAACCTATACTACAGATTAGTTTTCAAATTTTCACTGGACCAAAAGGACATTTGACATTGCATACCCTCAAGAAAATTTTCTGAAGAATATTTAATCTATCATTAAAATACTTACTCTGTAGGTAAATTCCTTTTTATTTTTTCTTATTTTATAGCCCATTTACTTTTAGAGAATGTAGTGTGAATTTGTTGTTAAATAATTAAATTCAGGTAAAGTATATGTATTAGGTATGATTGCCTGCATCTGTAGTGATTATAAACATAGGAATAGAATAAATTCTATAATAATGACATATTATAAACTGCATATGAAGACATTGTGAAAAATCTTATAGAATCCTCATTTAAGAAGTAAGTTAAGCCATATCTGAACAAATGGAAAGATTAATTAACCAGTAAAAATGCCATTGAGGCTATAACACAAAACAACTTCCTTGAATGAATTTTCCTCCTCATAATAGATACAACAATGGTGATTTTCAAGCAATGCATTTAGACCATTTGGCATCTTAAAAGGTCCATATTTTCTTACAGTAACATCTCCCTAGAAGAGTTTGTCTCCAAGTGGTTGCATTATTGAGTATTTACAAAATTATTCTGAAAATTACCACTACTGTTTTTAGTATAGTATTGCTATTACCCTTTCGTGATTTGAATCTCTAAAGATTTGCTATGTTAATATGATTACTATAAACTAGTTCTGACTGTGGTGCAAATCTCGGGACGAGTCAGTGCATCGTGCATGATATTTATTTTGCAACATGAAAAAGAAAGAAACTGAGAGAAACACGGAACAGAGAGAATTAAGCTGAGGGTATGTGAGATAGGAATAGAAGACAATGAGGCAGAGCTAGAAAAAGAAATGTACACACTGAGTAAGTAGATCTTGAGTCAGATAGTGGTTAGTGAGAAAGGGAAAGCTACCAATCTCATTCCTCAGATTTGCACCGAAAAAAAAAAAAGCCAATGCGAGCACCCATGAAGAGACTATGTCTTACCTGTCCATAGCGGTTTCCAGTGTGTCTTTCTGGGTTCCCTGAAAGTCTTAGGCCAAAGAAACCTTGCTTCACTCAACGCTTCTTCACTGCCTGTGTCTGACAGTGCATTGGCCCCTCACATTCAAATTTGGGCTTGCCTTCTGGGGCTCCTCCCACAACAGCATCACCACCACCAGGTACCCCAACAGTCTTGCTTCTGATTTAGGTTCAGTGAAGGTGGGCGGGGTTGTCAAAGGCAGGGTCACATGAGTTAAAGGATGGAGGGGAGCTCTGCTTAAGGTGTAGGTTTTCTTAGGGCTTCAGCTTTATTTTTTTATTTTTTTATTTTGCAGTTTTTGGCCGAGGCTGGGTTTGAACCTGCCACTTTCGGCATATGGGGCTGGCACCCTACTCTTTTGAGCCACAGGCACCACCCAGGGCTACAGCTTTAAATACCCAGTCCATACTCCATACAAAGCAAAGATCAAGAGGCAGTAACCCCTTAAACTATAATCATGATAGCATACACTATCTTAAACTAAAAGCATAAAAATGTGGATGGACTCGGAGAATATTCTCCTAAGTATCACAAGAATGGAAAAATAAGCATCACATATGCTTAATCCTAAATTGAAACTAGTAGATTAACAACTAAGTGCTCACTTGAGAGAAAAACTCAATTAAATTCAAGAAGTGACCATGAGGAGAGAGGGTTCGGCAATTTTCCATCCAAAGGGAACAATGCCTGGGTGTACGGCTCACTTCTTGGGGGAAGGAAACAACTACCACGAAGACGGTACCTTATAAAGGCAAACAATAGGTGGCGCCTGCAGCTCAAGTGGCAAAGGCACCAGCCACATACAATAGAGCTGGCCAGTTCAAATCCCGCCCCCACCTGCCACAAAAATGACAACTACAACCAAAAAATACCCCCATTGTGGTGGGCCCCTGTAGACCCAACTACTTGGGAGGCTGAGGCAAGAGAATCGCTTAAGCCCAGGAGTTGGAGGTTGCTGTGAGCTGTGACGCCATAGCACTCTATCCAGGGTGATAACTTGAGGCTCTGTCTCAAAAAAAATAAAAATTAAAATAAAAAAAAAAGGTAAACAATGTAACCTAACCATATGTACCCTTATATTATTCTGACATTTAAAAAAAGTATAATAATAATATTATAGTAACATTTATTTAAATAGTATTAAATATCATTTAAGTAGCATCTTGTGTTCTGTGAGCTAAAAATATCTATTTCATCATTTAATGATAGAGTATCTCTGCACCTCAGTAGAGACAGGCTCTAACAGCTCCCACTTTGTGGCTGAGTAAATAAACTCAGTTATATAGAACTTAGTACCAAAAAAAAATTTTTTTTGAGGCAGAGCCTCAAACTGTCACTGTGGGTAGAGTGCCGTGGCATCATAGCTCACAGCAACCTCCAACTCCTAGGTTCAAGTGATTCTCCTGCTTCAGCCTCCCAAGTAGCTGGGACTACGGGTGCCCATCACAATGCCTGGCTATTTTTTTGTTGCAGTTGTCACTGTTGTTTTAGCTGGCCCACGCCAGGTTCTAACCCGCCAGCCTTGGTGTATGTGGCCAGCACTCTACCCACTGAGCTACAGGCACCACCCACAAATTCTTTTTTTTTCTCTCTTTGTCACCCTGGGTAGAGTGCCATAGCATCATAGCTGACAGCAACCTCAACTTGGGCTCAAGTGAGTCTCTTGCCTCATCCTCCCAAGTAGCTAGGAGTACAGGTGCCTGCCATAACACTGGGCTATTTTTAGAGATCCTGCTCTCCCTTGCTCAGGCTGGTTTCGAACTCCTGAGCTCAAGCATTCCACCTACCTTAACCTCCCGGAGTGTTGGGATTGCAAGTATGAGTCACCTCATCCAGCCTAGGACCCAGAAATTTTAACTCTCAAATCACTGTTTTGTTTCTTTTTTTGAGACAGAGTCTCAAGCTGTCACCCTGGGTGGAGTGCCATGGCATCACTGCTCACAGCAACCTCCAACTCCTGGGCTCAAGTGATTCTTCTGCCTCTGGCTCCCAAGTAGCAGGGAACTACAGGAGCTCGCCACAACACCCGGCTATTTTTTGGTTGTAGCCGTCATGGTCGTTTGGCAGGCCCAGGCTGGATTCGAACCTGCCAGCTCAGGTGTATGTGGCTGATGCATTAGCTGCTTGAGTCACAGGCGCCAGGCCAAACCACTGATTTTTTTTTTCTTTCTGACTACAAGAGTTGCTAGAAGTCTCGATTTTTACACTATAGAGTAATTTTTGCATGAGCCATCATTTTTATTAAAAAACTCTTTGAAAGAAAACCAGGAAAAATACAAAAAATATTTTGAAAGAAAAAAAAGTCTTTAAACCCAGTGTGGTGGCTCATGCCTGTAACCACAGCAAGTGGGGAGGTTGAGGCAGGAGGGTCCCTAGAGGCCAGGAGTTTGGGACTAGACTAGTCAATACAGTGGAACCCCATCTCTCTCTCTTTATTTATTTTTTTAAATTGAGAAAGAGTCTCACTTTATCCCCCTTTGTAGAGTGCCATGGCGTCACAGCTCATAGCAACCTCCAACTCTTGGGCTTAAGTGACTCTCTTGCCTTAGCCTCCCAAGTAGCTCAGACTACAGGTGCCAGCCACAACACTCGGCTATTTTTTGTTTCAGTTTGGCCAGGGCCGGGTTCAAATCCACCACCCTTGGTATATGGGGCCAGCACCCTACCCACTGAACCACAGGTGCTGTCTGGAACCCTATCTCTTAAAAAATAAAAAAATCTGGCTCAGTGCCTGTGGCTCAAGTGGCTAAGGCACCAGCCACATACACCTAAGGTGGCGGATTCGAATCCAGCCCGGGCCTGCCAAACAACAATGATGGCTGCAACCAAAAAAATAGCCAGGTGTTGTGGCGGGTGCCTGTGGTCCCAGCTGCTTGGGAGGTGGAGGCAGGAGACTTGCTTGAGCCCAGGAGTTGGAGGTTGCTGTGAGTTGTGATGCTACAGCACTCTACTCAGGGGGACAGGTTGAGGCTCTGTCTCAAAAAAAATAAAAATTAAAAAATCTTTAATTTGGGGTCATAAGTAGCATCCTTCCCCAAAATACAAAAATGCGTACTTCATTAGACAGAATCAGCAACTAAATGACTACATCTAACCTGGAAAATAAGCTGAACTTGTTGAATAAAAGGCTTTAAGTTCCCGCCTTCATTCAACCTCGTCTGCTAAAGATTTTATGTCTGTCTCCTATCACAGTCCATATGCATTCCATTTTTTCATTCAGTAGATAAATTCTCAACACCTACTGTGTCATAGAAATGGTCCCAGGTGCCACAAGTGCATCAGTGAGCAAAGCAGCCAGGGGCCCTGCTCTCTTCTTGCCTTCAGGTTTTTTTTGTTTGTTTGTTTTCTTTTGAGACGGAACCTCAAGCTATCCCCCTGGGTAGAGTGCCGTGGCATCACAGCTCACAGCAATCTCCAACTCACAGGCTCAAGTGAGTCTCCTGCCTCAGCCTCCCAAGTAGCTCGGACCACAGGCGCCCACCACAACGCCCGGCTATTTTTTGGTTGCAGCCATCATTGTTGTTTTTGGCGGGTCTGGGCTGGATTCGAACCCACCACCTTAGGTGTATGTGGCTGGTGCCTTAGCCACTTGAGCCACAGGCACCGAGCCATGCCTTTAGGCTCCATCTATGTCTTGATCAATAACTCTAGCATGGACCTCTCCTTGAACTCAAGATGAGTGCGTCCAACTTCCTTCAGTAGTAAGCTTGTGTATATGGGAAAAGCATCTGAAGTCTACTCTCTTAGCAAAATTCCAGTATACAATATTATTAACGATAGGCCTCTTGCTATACACATCTAGACTTAGTCATCCTATATAACTGCAACTTTGTACCTTTTGAACAACATTTCTTTCCATTTCTACTACCTCCTCACTCCTGGTAACCACCCTTCTACTTTCTGCTCCTATATATTTAATTTTTTAGATTCCACATTTAAGTGAAACAATGCAGTATTTTTCCTTTCTGTATCTGGCTTATTTCACTTAGCATAAAGTCCTCTGTATTTATCCATGTGGTCACAAAGACAAGATCTCTTTTTTTAAGGCTGAATAAAATTCTGTTTATATATACATATATATGGTATAATATATAACAGCTATAGCAGAATGTAATATTCTATTATGTTTAATAATAGAAATATGCATGTATGTGTTCTTTTATCCCTCCCTTTGTCAGTGAACACTTAGGTTACTTCCATGTCTTGGCTACTATGAATAATGCTACAATGAACGTGGAGTGCAGGTATCTCTTCACAGTACTGATGTCATTTCTTTTGGATATATACTCAAAAGTAGGATTGCTGGATCATATGGTAGTTCTATTTTTAGGTGTTTTTGTTCATTTGTTTTGTTTTCCTAGATAGGGTCTCACTCAGTTGCCTAAGCTAGAATGTAATAGTATGATCAGAGCTCACTGCAGCCACCAATTCCTGAGCTCAAGCAATCCTCCTGGAAGAGCCTCCTGAGTAGCTAGGATTATAGGCTCCCACCACTGTACCCAGCTAATTTTTTAATATTTTGTAGAGATGGGGTCTTGCTCTGTTGCCCAAGCTGGTCTTGAACTCCTGGCCTCATGAAATCCTCCTGCCTAGGCCCCCCAAAGTGCTGTTATTACAGATATAAGCCACTGTACCTGGCCCTGTTTTTACATTTTTGAGGATCATAAAGTAGTTATATAGTTAGTATTTTGAGGAACCTCTGTACTGTTTCCATAGTAGCTGTACTAATTTACATTCCCACCAATGTAACAGTGTATAAGGAGACCCTTTTTTTTCCAAAGCCTCACTGACATTGTTTTCTTTTGTCTTTAGGTTAATAACCATCCTGACAGGTGTGAACTTCTGAGATAGGAAAAAAATCAAAATGTATAGTAGGAAAAACCAACTATTTTTCCTTCTACATTCACACACCACTCAACACAACATTTCTGACACCAGATGTGTGAGGGGTTTTCCCCACACACCATGCAATTCTCTAATGAACACCAACAGGGCTTCCTATAATTTAATTAAAATCTGCTTGCAAATAGCATCAGATTCCACAGGCTAAGGGCTCAGTTCCTTAAGACTGTCCCTCGAAACTTCGATGCCAACCTCAAGCAGGTTGTGACTTATATTTCTAACCAAGCGGCTTTGGGGTTTCCACAACCCATTATTGGATTAAATTAATTTGCTAAGGCAGCTTTGCAGAACTCAGGGAAGCACTTATTTAACATTTATCAGTTTCTTTTATTAACAAAGAACATAATAAAGGGTAAAGATAAGCAGCTAGATGAAGAGATACATAAGACAAAAACTAGGAAGGTCCCATGTGCAGAAGCTTCTGTCTCTGTGGAGCTGGGTTGTGTCATCTTCCTGCCATCCAGATGAGTTCACCAACCAGGAAGCTCTTTGAACGCCATGATTCAGAGATTTTTATGGAGGCTTGATCATGTAGGCATGATTGATTATTTACTCCAGTTCTAGCCACTCTTCTCTCTCAGGAGAATAGAGGGTGGGTCTCAAAGTTCCAAGCTTCTTTTTTTTTTTTTTTTTTTTGAGGCAGTCTCACTTTATCACCCTTGGTGCAGTGCTGTGGTATCACAGCTTACAGCAACCTCCAACTCCTAGGCTTAGGCGATTCTCCTGCCTCAGCCTCCTGAGTAGCTGGGACTACAGGTGCCCGCCATAACGCCCAGCTATTTTTTTGTTGCAGTTTGGCCGGGGCCAGGTTCAAACCTGCCACCCTTGGTATATGGGCCAGCGCCCTACTCATTGAGCCACAGGCGCCGCCTGAAGTTCCAAACTTCTAATCATGGCTTGGTCTTTCTGGTAACTAGCCCCCATTCATGAGCCCCCTCAAGGGTCCTTCATTAGAATGAAAGATATTCCTTTCATGCAGGCAATTTTAAGATATTTAGGAGTTCTGTGTCAGATGCTTCCATCACTCAGGAATTTATAAGGGTTTTAGTAGCTCTGTGCCAGGAGCTAGGGGCACAGAGCAAATATATATTTTTTCCTATTATTTTAAAGCGGTGATAGCTGATTGTGCTTTTGATTTGCATTTGCCTGATGATTAGTGTATTAAACACCTATTACATACCTGTCAGTCAATTGTACATCTTGTTTTCAGAAATACCTATTCAAGCTGGTCACTGTGGATCACGCCTCTAATCCTAGCACTCTGGGAGGCCAATGTAGGTGTTTTGCTTGAGCTTAGGAGTTCAAGACCAGCCTGAGCAAGAAGGAGACACTGTCTCTATTTAAAAAACAGAAAAACTGGCTAGTCATCCTATAGTCCCAGTGACTTGGGACGATCACTTGAGCCCAAGAGTTTGGAGTTGCTATGAGCTATGATGATGCCATGACACTCAACCCCAGGGTGACAGAGTGAGATCTGTCTCAAAAAAAAAAAAAAAAACCCAAGAAATATCTATTCAGGTCCTTTGCCTATTTTTTAATCTGATTATTTATGTGAAAATAAGTATAATTTAAAAGTTGTTGAAACTCCCAGACACTTTAAGCCTTGAGTCACATATGGTTACAACTTTTGTTTCTTAGATTATAGTTTAGTTCACGTTCTTATTTTTCTTGTTCTGTATAATGATCACAAAGAATTAAATGACGTCAGGGACAAAAATCTCCTGCCTTCTTTATTAGTGACCATTGTTATACATTAACTTCCTCCTTGTTTAGACCAGATGACAGAAATCCTATAACTATTACATCCTCTGTAAAAACATGTTAAATGTACCCTTCCCCAAAAGAAATAATGCCTATAACCAAATTGCTGTAACTATGTAACTATAAAAAAAATGTTAGTATAGAGTATAAATGTCTTAACACAATAACTAAGTAAATGAGATGAGGTATATATTAACCAGTGTGATATAAGCATTCCTAATTCTATATGAAATCAGCACATTGTATCCCATAAATGCATTAATGTATACATAATCTATGTGTTTATGATTTAATAAAAATAAAAAATGATATAATCCTGCTAAAAATCCCTCTGCTCTGCCTATGTAAATGAAACTTTAACTTCCTTACTTCTGAATGTGGACTCCATTTCTTTGGAGTTGGTGTTTACTGGTGGCCTGTCTTCAAACTTTGTGTTTGAATAAACTCTCTTTAAATTAAATTCTGACTCTTTGATTTTTTCATTGCTATCTTTTTTTTTTTTTTGCCATTAGTTGTATAAATTTTTTATATATTTTGGATATCAACCCTTTTCAGATTATAAGGTTTGCAAATACTTTCAACCGGTCTATAAGTTGCCTTTTAATTTTGATGATTGTTTCCTTTGCTGTGAAGCTTTTCAGTTAACTTAGTACACTATTTTGCTTTTGTTACCTATTCTTTTGGTATCACATTTAAAAAAAAAAAATCATTGCCAGCGCCTGTGGCTCAAGCGCCTGAGCTGGCAGGTTCAAATCCAGCCTGGACCCGCCAAACAACAATGACGGCTGCAACCAAAAAATAGCCAGGTGTTGTGGTGGGCGCCTGTAGTCTCAGCTACTTGGGAGGCAGAGGAAAGAGAATCACTTGAGCCCAGAAGTTGGAGGTTGCTGTGAGCTGTGATGCCACAGTACTTCACCAGGGTGACAGCTTGAGGCTCTATCTCAAAAAAAAAAACAAAAAATCATAGCTAGGTGGTGCCTGTGGCTCAAAAGTGTAGGGTGCTGGCCCCATATGCCGGAGGTGGCGGATTCAAACCCAGCCCTGGCCAAAAACTGAAAAAAAAAAAAAAAATCATTGCCAAGGCCAACGTCAAACAGCTTTCCCCCTACATTTTCTTCCAGGAGTATTATGGTTTAAGATCATTTCACTCTTTAATCAATTTTGAGTTGATTGTTGTTATGGTCTAAGATAAGGATCTAATTTGTTCTTTTGTATATGGACATCCAATTTTCCTAACACCATTTATTTATTTTATTTTATTTATTTGTTTTTTAGACAGAGTCTCACTTTGTTGCTCTCCATAGAGTGCCACAGCATCCTAGTTCACAGCAACCTCCAACTCTTGGGCTTAAGCAATTCTCGTGCTTCAGTCTCCCAAGTAGCTGGGACTACAGGCACCTGGCACAATGCCTGGCTATATTTTTTATTATTGTTGTTGTCATCATTGTTTTAGCAGGCCCAGGCCTGGTTCAAACTCGCCAGCCTCTGTGTATGTGGCCAACTCCCTAACCACTGAGCTACAGGCACCGAGCTCCTAATACCATTTATTAAAGAGACCATCCCTTCCTAATACCATTTATTGAAGAGACCATCCCTTGTGTATTCTTGGCACTTTTGCCACAAATTAGTTGACCTTTTATGCTTGAGTTTATTTTGAGGCTTTCTATTCTGCTTCATTGCTCTTTGTGTCTGTTTTTATGCTAGTACTATACTGTTTCAATTACCATAACTTTGTGGTATAATTTGAAATCAGGAAGTATGATGCCTGTATTTTGTTTTTTCTCACGATTGATTTGTCTATTTAGGTTCTTTAGTGGTTCCACATGTATTTTAGAATTGTTTTTCTAGTTATATGAAAATGAAACGTTTTTTCTTTTTTCCTCCAAATTCATGTTGAAATCCTATGAAAAAAGGAATTTTGATAGAGAATGTGTTGAATTCCCACGTCTCTTTGATTAATATGAAATTTAATAATATCAATTCTTCCAATCCATGAACATAGGATATCTTCCCATTTATTTGTGTCTTCCTAAATTATTTTCATCAGTGTTTTATAGGTTTCAGTATATAAATCTTTTACCTCAATTGGTTAAATTTATTCCTAAGTATTTTATTCTTTTTTTTTTTTTTTTTTTGAGACAGAGCCTCAGGCTGTCCCCCTGGGTAGAGTGCTGTGGCATCACAGCTCACAGCAACCTCTAACTCCTGGGCTCAAGCGAGTCTCCTGCCTCAGCCTCTCAAGTAGCTGGGATCACAGGCGCCCTCCACAACTCCTGGCTATTTTTTGGTTGTAGCCATCATTGTTGTTTGGCAGGCCCGGGCTGGATTCATACCCGCCACCTTGGGTGTACGTGGCTGGCGCCTTAGCCACTTGAACCACAGGCGCCGAGCCAAGTGTTTTATTCTTTTTGATGCTATCATAAGTGGAAGTGTTTTCTTGATTTCCTTTTCAGATAAGTCTTTGTTGTTGCAAGGAAATGCAATTAATTTTTGTATTTGTTTTCTATCCTGCAATTTATTAGTTCTAATAGTTCTTTTATGATTTCTTTAGGGTTTTCTATATACAGAATTATGTGATCTGCAAACAGAAATAAGTTTACTTCTTCCTTTCCAATTTGGATGCCTCTTACTTATTTTTCTTGTGTGATTGTTCTTGCTAGACTTCGCGAATAATATATTGCATAGATGGCAAGGGTAGGCATCCTTGCCTTGTACCACATCTTAGAGGAAAAGCTTTCAGTTTTTCCATATCATAATATCAGCTGTGTTCGTTTCATAGATGGCCTTTATTGTGTTGAGGAAATTTCTTTCTGTACCTATTTTTTTTTTTTTTGAGACAGAGCCTCAAGCTATCCCCCTGGGTAGAGTGCCATGGCATCACAGCTCATAGCAACCTCCAACTCCTGGGCTCAAGCGAGTCTCCTGCCTCTGCCTCCCAAGTAGCTGGGACTACAGGCG
>CAUYQV010154110.1:0-20039 GCA_963574575.1 Galagoides demidoff | reverse complement strand
TCCCCAGGTTGCACTGTGCGAATCAGATTGAGTTCCTGGAGGTAAAACTTAAATCTCTTACATGCCCATCAGAAACCAGAAGGTGCAGCCTGTGTTTTCCTTCTGTTCACATGTGCTTTCACACAGCAGGATTCTGCTTTCGAGGAGAGGCATTTATCCACTTCCTTTTTTGGTTGTGGTTTTGTCCTCGACTCTACTTTTCATTAACATTCAGTCTGTTGGTTTCAAAAAGGACTTTGCCATAGCACAATATAATCAAACTGTCTAAAGTCAAAGCGAAAGACCGAATTCTAGAATAAGCAACAGAAAAGTGTCTAGTTACCTAAAAAGAAAACCTCGTAAGACTCATAGCAATCCTCTCAGCAGAAACGTGACAGAGGAGAATGTGATGGCAAATTAAAAGTACTTAAAGGAAAACTGCTACCCAAGAATTCTATATTAAGCAAGATTAACATTCATAAACGAAAGAGAAATAGTCTTTCACAGATAAACGAATACTGAGAGAATATGACAACTGGTCCTACAAGAAATGCTCAAGGGAGTCCTAAACTTGGAAACCAAGGCATGACATTCACCATTATGAAAACACGTGGAAGTATAAAACTCACTGGTAAAGCAATAACTCAAAGGAGCAAGAGAAAAGAACCAAATGCTTCCAGTGCAGAATTTACCCAAACTATTGACATATGTGGTTTTATTCCTGTCACATTGTTAATTATTATGTAGTTATTTCATAAATTCTTTCTTCCTTGTCTCTGTTTGCCACTATAGTTTCTTGAACTTAATTGTCTGACCTCATATCTTTTAATCAATGTTTTATATTCAATAAAATAAGATGCTATTTGTCAGATACTCTAAACCTATTTCTTATTATAAAATGATGGTTTTTCAGGTCAAACATGATAAAATATTTCAGTGAATTTAAAAAAGCAAATTAAAGAAAGAATTTCAATATGGAAAGACAAACCTTGATCATCTCTGCCTCTATCTGCTGATGAACGCCTATATAACTTTTCTTCACCTGCTGTTTGTCCTTGATCATCATGGTGAGCCTATGTAAGGGTCCAGAGTTTAGGTCCTCTGCATGTGTCTTCATTATCCTACTAAGTTGTTCTGTCTGCTGAATCATGAGTAGCCAGGACTTAAAAAAGAAGAAGGAAAGAAAATTAGCATTTGTAGCTTTCCATTTAGCTATGCTTTAATTGTTCAAAATTTTTAAATATTTAGCTTTACACAAATTATTACATTAATATAAAACCAACAGTTTTTCACAATAGCACAATTAGCTATGAACAATTTGTATTTAACATTTTTTAATGTCAACTACAAGTCCTTCGAATTTCAATAATCAGAGATTCTATAGAATTTTAGGAAAAAGATTGCGGGACTCTTTGAGAGCCCACACTTGCAGCCTTCATTTTATCATTTCTTAACTGTTTTCTAAAACACTGAAATACTGTTCTGCCCACACCAGTCTAATGTTCCAGTTGGGTCACCAATTCTTAAACTTCAAATGCAATAGGCATTTTCCAATTTTTATCTTAACCTGTCTCCCTCTGACATCACATCCTACGGACTCATTTCTTACTGAACCTCTCTTCTCTGGAGCCTTGCATGGCTTCCTAGTTTATTCTCCAGCATTCCTGGCTTGTTTCTAAAATTTCCTTCTCAGTTTGTGGGACCTGTTCTTTTGCTGCCTGTGTCTTTAATACTGGCATTCTCCGGACTTCTGCAGCCCTCTTCTTTTCTTAATAAGTACTGTTAGATGGTTGCAATGTTTCCCACACAATACACCTAAGGGGCACAACACATTTCCTCAATAGCAGAGACATAGATGGTGAGTTTCAGACTAGTGGGCACATGGATACAGACACCGCTGGAAGAACGGCATTTGTTATTGGTTAGACTTCGTGATGGACATATACACTGAGAAGAGTAACAAGGGAAAGTTCTTCACTATAGGTCCTCAAAATTCCATTCAGAAAAAATTAACAGAGACATGTCACAGTCACAGAGTGTCTATTTTAAAGATAAAAAGAACAAGATATGATATCAGATATTAATAAGAATAATTTGCTACTTTATTACTTTTGACCTATGAATAAACATAATTATTCATTCCGTTAACTTTCCAATTTAATTTCAAATCAAAAACATCTAATAGAATTATAGCTTAAAGAAAGAAAATTCTTAGCCATAGTTCATATTCACCAGGATCTAACTTGGTAATCTTGTTTTTGATACACTGCTATAATGTTTTTTTTAAAAATAATTAAGATTGGAGGCATTTTTTAGGAACAGTTGTTGTAAAAGGCTGCCATGAAAATGGAACATGATATGCAGTCTATAAACCCATCATATTTACTTTTAAATATGAGAATGTAACCACTAACATGCTCTGAACATCACAAAGCAATTTAAAAATGGTACAGCCGTTCCTTTAAAATCTAAAATTCAACAAAGACGCAATAATAAAAACTATACTACATGAATCAAAAATATAACATAAATGGCCATAATCATTTATGTAGCTTTGTCCTTTTTGATTAATATTTTCACTCCAAAACATACAATTTGGAATATAGTTTGGAAAAACATTCTATGGCATGTGTTAAAAAAAAAAAAAGGTGAGATGATACAGTGTTCTTTCTAGATGTTCTGAAACAATAAATTTTCATGATTCTATGTAAGAGCCCTTGCAGTCTAGGGAAGAAGACTTCTTGGGCACATTTAATTCAAATGGCCCTCCTTGTCCCAGAGGGCACATTTAGCCTGCCTAATAGCCATGTTCACGATAGCCACTGCAGGAAGTCCAGTGTCCCAAAGCATATACTATCATCCCAACCATTAATCCCATATTGCCCTCAACCTCTAATCCAGTCCAGGCTGCTGTCTAGAATCCTGCTATCCTCAATAACTCTTGGTCCATGATTAGACAAGTCCTCATATGCTTTATCAGAACTTTCCATTTATACTGTAGCTTTAACAAAAACCTGGCTCTATCCTACTCCAATGCCTGAACACTGTTAATAAATATTCCCTCTTCCTACAAAAGTCCCTACTCTATGAAGCTTAAGCTACTCTTCCCCATGAACAATCTATCAGCAAGTCTTTCAGATTCTATTACTATCTCCAAATTCAGCCACAAATCCACATTCTTCTCTGCATCTCACTGCCACTCCTTTGGAAGGTTATGATTATCTCTGGTTTACACTACTACAATACTTCCCGAATGGTGGACTATCATGCTTATTTCCAATCTATTCCCCTTAAGATACTAAAAGAAATTAATACCACTTTTTCCTTCAAACTATACATTGGCTTTCTTCTGCATTTAAAGAAAAATCCAAACTCCTTTCTAAGAAATTTAATGCCTCCCACTATCCTCTATCTATCCTTCAAAACTCCTGTTTTGACATTCTCCACATAGCTAAACAAATTCTCAGAACATTGTTCTTCCTTATATCTAATCTCTCCCTAAAAGTTTTTTTTCCTCTTCTAAAACTTCTTCCTCTCCTTCACGTGGCAAGAGCCATCTCTTCCTTTAGTGATCAGCAAAATCTCATCAATTTTTGTTATTCTCTCCCTCAGCACTTAAAACAATTATTTATTTATCTGTATTATACTTGGTGGGTTTTTTTTTAATGTCTTCTCAACTAGAATAGAAGCCCCATGAAAGCCATACCATGTCAATGTCTACTATTTCAGATATTTACTGTGATGCCTCCAATAATAAATAATAAATACTCATGGAAGGAAGGAAAGAGGAATGTAGACTAAAACCATGAATTGAATATATGTCATAAAGGGGTTTTAAAAATCTTTTTATATAAACCTGGAACTGGAGAGTATTACAATGGTGAAGGAAAAATAACCAAGTCTAGATTCAAGTGATAAAATAATAGATCAGAATAGCACATAAGACAAATGAAACAGTGACATGAAAGGAATGGTTGAAAGGAGCAAGAACACACTTAGGTGGTATATTACTTTAATTACACAGGTGGCTGTATCATTTATTAAAAGAGAGAAGAATAACATGTTAACAGACATTTAATAAAGAAACAAACAAAAGTAAAATCCAATCCAACATTGCAATAAAACTGGCATAGCCCTTTGCAGATAAAGCTCTTTGGTTATGCTAGAGCAAAGATCAAGACAGTTTGTTAAGATAATTTGTGGGAGATAATTCTTTGTAATTTAATAAACAAAATATTATAGGCCATCTGCAGACATTCCAATTGCTTTATTATAGAAAAACCAGCTTGCTAATCATGTTCCTTATAATTGGATTTTGCCAGTATAAGTCACAGATACAAACATCATACTAAATGGGAAAAAATGAAAGCTTTTCCTCTAAGTTGTAAAATGAAAAAAAAAAAAAAAAGATGCCCATTATTCAGTATAGTACTAGAATTTCTAGGCAGAGCAAACAGAAAAGAAAAAGAAATTTAAAAAATCCAAATCAAAAATAAAGAAATAAAATTATGGCTGTCTGAAGTAGATAGGATCTTAAACAAGAGAAAACTTGGCCAGGTACTTTGGGAGGCCAAGGCTTGAGGCTAGGAGTTAAAGACCAACATGGGCAACATAGTGAGGCCTGTTGCTTAAAAATCATAAAATAAATTTTAAAACATTAGCTGGGCATGGTGGTGTGCACTTATAGTCCTAGCTACATAGGAGGCTGAGGCAAGCATTTAAGGTTGCAGTGAGCTATGATCACATCACTGTACCCTAACTTGGGTGATAAACGGAGACTTTGTCTCTGAAAGCAATAACTAGTTAATTACAGAAGAATCCTAAAAACTCCTCAAAACATTAGTTGAACTCATAAACAAATTCAGTAAAGTTGCATAATTCAAAATCAACATATGAAAACCAGCAGTGTTTCTATACACTGACAACAAACTATCAGAATTTTTTTTAAAAATCCCATTTAAAATAGCAACAAAATAATAAAATGCTTAGAAATAAGCTTAACCAAAGAAGAGCACCTTGACACTGAAAAACAGAAAATACAGATGAAAGAAATTAAAGACATCACTAAATGAAGATAGCTTGTGTTCATGGATTGAAAGCATGATTATCATTAAAATGTTCCAAAGTGACCTACAAATTCAGAGCAACCCCTACCTAATCAAAATTTCAATGGTGAAAAAATGTCATTGAGATGTTGAAATAGAAAAAAAAAATTCTAAAGTTATCATGGAGCCACAAAATACCCCAAATAGAAATAGTGACAAAGAACAAAGCTAGAGGCATCACACTTTCTTATTTCAAACTATGTCACAAAGATATAGTAATCAAACAGTATGGTATTAGCATAAAAACAGATGTATAGACTAATGGAACAGTAAAGAGAGCCCAGAAATAAACTCACGCATCTATAATCAACTAATCTTTGATGAGGGCAACAAGAATATAGAATAGGGCAAAGACATTCTCTTCAATAGTGTTATGAAAACTGGATATCCACATGTAAGAGAATGAAGGTGGATCCTTATATCAAAAATTTACCTAAAGAGGACTAAATAATTAAAAATAAGACCTGAATCTGTACAACTCCTAGAAGAAAACTTAGGGGGAAAGCATCTTAACCTACAGGATAAAGCACAGGGTTAAAAGTGCTGGGCACTAGAGACAGAGGGATCTGGGGAAAAGCCAAGCAACACTGCTGGCCCTGAATACTAAAAGCAATACTCACTAGACACAACACACTGTCTCACCCCTAAGGCATATTTAGCAGTGATAAGAAAAAGGCAAGACAGAAGTGCCAGTAAATAGAAAGTAATAAGAATTCAATCATGCAGTTAAAGAAAAATAAATATTTTAACCTTCAATCTCTCTTTGAAGCTTGCCACTGTGCTATATTTTCTCATGCCTGAGATTGCAATAAAAGTCTACAAGGATCATTAAGAGAGGCAGCACCCCTGTCTCTCTGTGCAGAGGGCTTGGGGTGTTGGCCTCCCAGGGTCCCTCAGTTCAGTGCAAAATGGACAGAGTAGGTATTATTATTTTTACATCGAGTTGCACTAACATTAACCCCTAGCAATGATTTGTTGAGCATGACACCAAAAGCACAGAAAACAAAAGCAAAAATGAACAAGTAAGACTGCATAAACTAAAAAGCTTCTATAAAGCAAAAGAAATAATCAACAAAAGAAAAAGGCAATCTATAGAAAATGGAAGAAAATAATTGCAAATTATATATTTGATAAGGGGTTAATATCCAAAACATATAAGGAACTAATACAACTCAGCAGCAAAACAAATAGCTCAATTAAAAAATGCGCAAAGGACCTGAGTGGATATTTTTCAAAGACGACATGCAAATGACCAAAAGGTGTATGAAAAGGTCCTCAACATCCCTCATCATCAGGTAACGGCAAATCAAAACCACAATGAACTATCACCTCATACCTGTTCAAATGATTATTCTTAAAAAATAAAAAGTATTGATAAGGATGTGGAGAAAAGGGAATCCTGATATACTGTTGGTAGGAACGTAAATCAGGAAAGCTAGGATGAAAACAGGATGGGAGGTTCCTCAAAAATTAAAAGTAGACCTGCCTTATGATCTAGAAATCCCTCTGCTATGTCATACACCCAAAGGAAAAGAATTAGTAGGTCAAAGAGATACCTGAACTTTCATATTCATTGCAGCACTGCCATAGTTTGTCTGTTTCCACAAAAACTCACGTTCAAATTTGATCCCCAGTATGGTAGTGTCGGAAGGTAGAGCCAAATGGGAGGTTAATACTCCACCCTCATGAGTGACTTGGCTGCATTCTTGTGGTAGTGAGTGAGCTGACACCATGGCAAGGCCAGATTAGTTTTTGTGAAGAAGGCATTAGTTCCCATAAAAGTGGGTTGTTATGAAGCCCCTCAGGCTTTCCCTCTTCACACATCCCCGTTGACCTTGCCAGCTATGTTGCGATGCATTATGAAACCTCTTACCAGAAACCAAAGCCATGCCCTTGTACTTTTCCAGCCTGCAGAACTAAATAAGCCAAGGTAAACTTCTTTTTTTGATAAATTACCCCATCTCAACTACTCTGTTACAGCAACACAAAACAGACTAGATAGGCCATAGTTAAAATTGCCACGACAGGCTCGGTGGTGCTGGCCACATACACCAGGGCTGGCGGGTTCCAACCCAGCCTAGGCCTGCTAAACAACAATGATGACTACAACAAAAAAATAGCCAGGCATTGTGGCAAGGCGCCTGTAGTCCCAGCTAGCTGGGAGGCTGAGGCAAGAGAATCACTTAAGCCCAAGAGATAGAGGTTGCTGTGAGTTGTGGAGCCATGGCATTCTACCAAGGACTCTTGTCTCAAAAAATAAACAAAGAAATAAAATTGCCAGGACAGAGAAACAACCATCAACAGAAAAATGGATAAGGAAATTATGGTATGTCTAATATACACACACACAAACATTAACCATAAAAAAGAAGAGAATCCTGCTATTTTTTACAAAATGGATAAACCTGGAAGGCATCATACTACGTGAAAAAGCCAACTACATAGAAAGACAAAAACTGTGGAATCTAAGAAATGCTGTCAAACTCCTAGAAGAGAAGAAGGTAGTTGCTAGGGGCTGGGGAAATGGGGAGATACTGTTAAGAAGGAACAGAGTTTCATGCAGGACCATGTTCTGGAGAGCTAACGTACAGCATAGTAACTGTTCTCACCCCGCCCCCAAATAACTATGTGAGGTGACAGATATATTTAAGCCAGCTACTTTTGTAGCATGAGTACATTTAAAACGATAAAGTCCTTGTAGATCAAGATTAGCAAGTCACTCTTGATATGGAATGCTCTGTTAGAAGCTATGGATCTGAGAAGTTAAGAGGCTTCTCCCTATAACTGGGTTTCTGACTAAACTAACGACTCACCCCCTATATATCTCTGTGCAAGACAATTAAGGAATAATCATCTTCTTCTTATCTACCCAACCCCAATACCATCCTGGATAATTAAAAATAGTACCACCTTAACACACTGACACAGGTAGCACGCATTTTCCTTTTCCTCAGGGAAAGAAATTACTGGTTTGAGATTGTTAAACTATAGATCGTTTTTCAAAATTCTAAGTCGTATACTGAATAATATTAAGATTCTATCATAAAAATACTGCTTTAACCTGAAACGTCTGATCTTAAAAGATTTTCTATAAATTTCTAACTTATTTTTTACACTATCATTTTGCAACTAAAGGTAAAATAGTTCCTAGAAACAAATATATCACTTATTTCATAATAAAATGAAGAATAATGATTCAATTTACAATCATTATTTCTCTCATCTCCTTAAAAAAGAGATCAGATGCATATGCCAAATAGTATCTACATTTCTGAAACAATTAAAACAAATCCTAAAATGCCTATTTTATGCTTATGAAGCCAGTGGAGGTAAGTAGTGCCTTTTACACTAAGATGAATACGTGATATAAAGAAAGTAAACTCTGTATTCAATATTTAGATGAGAGAACACTTCACATGGGGGGAAATGCATATCTTTTAGAAATATACATCATGTCCTTTCTTGTCTTCTATCTTTGAACTAACAGGTATGGTAGGATAAATTGGTAATCCATAAATAAGTAGTAATTTTAGTGTTCTCAGTTCATTAAAGAAAAAATTATTTATTCTAGGATACTGAGTCAAACAGCAAACTCCTACTAGAGCTACAGTTACAATAAGCATTGAAAATGATGAACAAGATGACTCAAGCTTAAAAAATACCTAAATAATAGTGTCAAATAGCTTTTCACTGCATGCTATATCCTCTAACCACTTTGTTTTCTTTCTCTTGCTTGAATTTTTTTAAATGCAATATAAAAATTTGATGAAGAACGTATAGTTTCTGAACTATACAATAACTCAAAATAAATGGTACTCTGAAACAACTGTTATTATTCTGAGTTTGCCTACTATATAAGAAAAACATTTTTGGTGTCTCTAAATACTTATGAGATACAGAAATCCAGAAAACAACTCATTAAATTTCTCTGAAAATGACATTTTCAAAGCCTCAACTGTAAGTGCATAGGAAACCTTACATACTTTCCATTTATAAGAACCTCCCTTCTGCATTTTCTTCAAAGCTCCTTGGTTTCCCCAGGCTAGTGGTTCACAAACTGGTTACAAGAAGCAGCAAGTCAGAGCCTTCTAAAATAACAATTCCTGAGCTCTAATGAGCAGAGATTCTGATTTAATAGGCTTTGGATAAGGTCTGAGCATCAGTATTTTATAGCTCTCCATGTAATTCTGATCTACATGTTCTGATGTAGCAAAATATTTTTGTTTCTAATAATCAGGTTGCACAAAAATCAGACAATGCCACAAAGATTACGAAAAAATGGGGTTAAAGGAATTAACCCTCAAGAAATATGTTAAGTATACATTAAAAAAGGACAGAATCCTAATAAAAACTATGCAGTTTTATACATATTAAATGGTTAGGAAATAAATGACTAATACATGTCCAATAAATATGGCAATGGGCCTTGAAAGGACCTAAACTTTATTTGTCAAAATAGGTTTCAGAAAGACTGCAATTCGTGAGTTACTGTAAAGTGGTAGAGATATTTGAACTTGGACAGAAAACTGCAATAGCACATGTGGATTGGTGGTGGCTCATGATAAAGAAGTAAATGGGACTGAACTGTGTGTGTGGTAAGTATTCCCAAGCAGCTCAGATACAGTTTTCTACATCTACCTAGCACTTCTGGTTTCATATATAAGCAGATACAAAATTCACATTAAGCTCAAATTGTTCCCCAATATATCAATTGTGTTTGAACACACTAGGGTTTTCAAATCAATGCGTACAGCAGATCTGACACTACAGACAGGCTTGAAAATTGCTTCCTTAAATATATAGAGAAGATGCCAAAAAATGTATACATGTGTTAAGAAAGGAAAAAAAATTGTATTAAAATTTTAATACTCAATATATAACATAACATTTGTTATATTATATACGTGGGCCATTACGAAAGTTTTGATACACACAAATCAAGAAATATAAAATCCACATGGAAAGAAACAAATGAAGCCCTCCCAGCAACACTGACAACTTGAACCTGCTGAAACTTGTCCAGGTAAATCAGAAAGGATGCTGTCAGCCATGTTTCTGGGAAGTGAAATAATGGACCATAACACAGTCTATCTCACTTTTGAGGTGACCCATATACTTTATCTTGTATCTCTTATAAGTGCAGAAGTCAAACATGATTTAAGCATTACAATTTTAATGCAGTAGTTCCCTTTTTAAAATGTGTATATATTTTTGGCACCCTTTATAGTTTAAATTCTTGTTATACGGGTTCCAGTTACATTGTCTGTATCTAAATAATGACTGGTTCATCAAAAAGTATTTTTCATTATTTTTTATTCCCCAGTGCTATCTAAAGCATTGCCAATATTTCAATCCACTTCAAGTTTAAAAGCTAAGCCAGTATCTCTTTTCAAATAAATTATATTATTTAATAAGTATTTGTACCACTATACTATTTCAGAAGATAGCTGACTATATTGGGACATGAATAAAAAACACAAAGTAGCATTTATCCACTGCATAAAATAAGTCCCAAAAAACAACTACAATTTAAACACATAAAAATATTTTTAATTTTACTCCTTTCATTAGAGAATTATAAAAACCAAACTAGATGTCATCCTTACCTATCAGAAAAATAAAAGTTCAAAATTTTGACAACAAATCTGTTGCTCAGATTAAGTGGAAACTTCATATATTTCTGGTATATATTTAAAATGTCACAAGATCAGTATCTATCTTATATAAATATATATTTAAATTAGTAGTATTTTAAAAAACTATGATGTGCATTTACATTTTGACCTAAAAATCCCATTTCTAGGAGTTTACTCTGAAGACATCCATAATGATACCATAGTTAGGATGCTACAAATAACAAATGAAATTATTCTTCTTACCTTGGATACATTGCTGACATAATTCATTTGGACAGTACTTTCTTTATCAACTTGATTACAAAGGTTCTGTAAAGTAGATGCATATTCTTTATCACTTTTTATTCTCAGGGCCATAAATTTCTTCACTGTCTCCAATAACCGTAATTCCCAGTCTTGCAATTTTAATACAGCTTCATGTGAATTCTTCAGGTCACTCCCAAACCCCATTTTTGTAAGGCACTGCTTATCTTCCACACTGCACAAGTGAGTCTTCTAATCAGCACATATCTGTATATGTAAACAGAAAAAAAAACTTAAATCAAAAGGAAGTTAGGCTTCAAGCCAAAATTATGTCCTATTCTTTCTGGACTAAAAAAATCACTACAAGTGAATATTTTCTCCTGAAGATCAGGAGCAAAGATGTGTACTCTATTCAACATTATATACTCAAGGTTCTAGCCAGTACAATGGAATACATGATATAAAAGACATTCAGATTGAAAAAGAAGAAGTAAAACTACGTCTATTTGCAAATCACATCATTATATGCAGAAAAATTCTAAGACAATAAGAAAACTATTACAATGTGTGAATTTAGTGATATTATAGGTCATAAGATCAACATACAAAAATCAATTTCATTTCTATATACCCAAGCAGTGATCAGTACAGAAATTAAATTAGAAAACAATTCTATTTGTAACAGCACCTAAAAAGAATGAAGTACTTTGGAATAAATTTAACAAAAATGTTAAAGCTTACACTTTTAAATTAGAAAATACTATTCAAAGAAATTTTTAAAAACCTACAATGAAATACTCATGATCATAGATAGAAAGACTTGATACTGTTAAGAAAGCAAGACAATTTGATCTACAAATATAACATAATACATATTAACATCTTGGCTAGCTTCTTTATAGACATTGACAAGCTAATCCTAAAATGTATATAGAAAGGCAATGAAGCCAGAATAACCACAAACAACTCTTGAAAAAGAAGAACAAAATTAGAGGATTCATACTTTCTGATTTTAATACTTATTAAAAAGCTACAGTAATCAAGACACTATGATAGTGACAAATAGACAGACATGCAGATCAACAGAATAAAACAGAGCATCCAAATATAACGCTTCACATTTATGATAAGAGCACAGGGTGCCAAGTCTGTTCTATGGGGAAAGAGCTAGAAACAAGTGTTCTACCCTTCCTATGGAATCAGGAAAGACCCCGAAAAAGCCAATGTAACCTATAGAGGGTGGCCATAAAGTTTGTGCACAATTTAAAATTTTATGGCCACCTGTATAATAAGAACAAAGTGGGAAGCATTACTTCATCAGACTTCAAGGTTATAATAACCAAAACATCGTGGTATGAGGCACAAAAACAGAAACCTAGACCTTTGAATCAGAACCGAGAACTCATGGATAAAATCATCTTCATATTCTCATCTGACTTTTGACCAGATAAAAACATACATTGGGATACATACGAACATACATAAGAATCTCTATTCAATAAATAATGCTGGGAAAACTGGATAGCCAGAGTAAAAGACTCAAACAGGATCTATACTTCTCACGATTTATAAAAATTAACTCACAATGAATAAATGACTTAAACCTAATGTAGGGAACTATAAAAATCCTAGAAGATTCTAGTTATCAGCCCTCTGTCAGATTCATAAAATGAAAGTATCTTTTCCCATTCTGAAGACTGTCCTTTGCTTAAATTTTTGTGTAATTAGCTATACAGAAGCTTTTCAACTTAATTAAGTCTCATTTGTTTATTTTTATTGTTGTTGCAATTGCCAATGAAGTCTTCTTGATAAAATCTTTCCTCAGGCCAACATCCTCAAGAGTTTATCCCAAATTTTCTTCTAGGATTTTTACCATTTCGTGTCTTAGATTTAAATCTTTTATCTATCTTGTCAATTGTAAATGGTAAATGGTGCTGGTCCAATTTCAGTTTTTACGTGTGGTATCCAGTTCTCCCAGCACCATTTGTTGAGACATTCTTTTCCCTACTTAATGCTTTTGTTTGGTTTATTAAAGATCAGATGGCAAGCAGAGACTTGTTTCATCTCTAGGTTTCCTATTCTGTTCCATATGTTTATGTCTCTATTTTTGTGGCAATACCATGCTGTATTAATGATCACAGTGGACTTGTAATATAACCTAAAGTCTGATAGAGTGATGCCTCAGCTTTGTTTTTAATTGCCTTAGCTATACGGGGTTTTTTTCTGGTTCCATACAAAAGGAAGAACTATTTTTTTCCATTTCTTCAAAGTATGATGTAGTATTTTAATGGGGATTGCATTCAATCTGTAGATTGCTTTGGGTAGTATAGACATTAACAATGTTGATTCTTCCTAGACAAGATCATGGCATATTCTTCCATTTGTTAATGTCTTCTGCTATCCCTATTCTGAGGATTTCATAATTTCTTTGTAGATATTCTTCCCCTCCTTTCTTAGGTATATTCCTAGGTATTTCATTTTCTTTGAAGCTCTGTAAATGATATAGTATCCTTGATTTGCTTCTCAACTTGGCTGTTACTAATGTATACAAAGGCTACTGATTTGTGGACATTGATTTTATACCCTGAGATATTACTGTATCTCTTGATCACCTCCAAGAGTCTTGTGGCTGAGTCTCTGGGGGTTTCAAACTGTAAGATCATATCATTGGCAAAGAGTGAGAGTTTGACCTCCTCTGTCCCCATGCGGACGCCCTTAATATTCTTCTGTTGCCTGACTGCACTAGCTAGAATTTCTAGAACTATGTTGAATAGTAGTAGCAATAGTGGCCATCCTTGTCTGGTTCCAATTCTAAGTGAAAAAGCTTTCACTTTTACTCCATTTAGTATGATACTAGCTGTAGATTTGTCATAGAGCAAACAATCCCATCTATCACTGAGCAAGAGATGTGGACAGAACCTTCTCTGAAGAACATAGATGAGTGGCTAATGAAAACATGAAAAAAATGATCTTCATCCCTAATCATCAGAGAAATTCAAATCAAAACTACCCTGAGATATCACCTAACCCCAGGGAGAACAGCCTATATCACAAAGTCTCAAAGCTGTAGATGCTGGTGTGAATGTGGAGAGAAGAAAATATTTTTACACTGTTAGTGGGACTGAAAACTAATACAGCCTCTTTGGAAAGAAGTATAGATAATCCTCAAAGAACTAAAAATAGAACTTAAATTTGATCCCATTACTAGGCATCTACCTATAAGAAAAAAATCATTTTATCATAAAGACATATGCATTACATTGTTTACCACAGCTCAATTTGCCAAGATGTGGCAACAACCTAAATGCCCATCAAGCCAGGAATGGATTAATAAACTGTAGCATATGTACACCATGGAGTACTATTCAGCCATAAAAAAGATAAGAGACTTTCCATCTTTTGTCTTAATCTGTACAGAGTTGAAACACATTCTTCTCAGTAAAATAATCACAAGAATGGAAAAACAAGTATCCAATGTACTCAACACTAATATGAAGCCAGTGGACAAACTAATTCATGCCCACACAAGAGAAAAACTCAATTCAATTCAAGTTGGGGGCATGGGCAGCACCTGTGGCTCAAGGAGTAGGGCACCAGTCCCATATACCAGAGGTGGCAGGTTCAAACTCGGCTCTGGGCAAAAACTGCAACAACAACAACAACAACAACAACAACAAGAAAATGGCTAATTACAGTCTACTTTGCCTTGAATTAGTCACCAAGCTGATCTTGGCTCAAGTTAGAGGGATGGGGGAGGTAGGAGAGGGATTGATGTGCTCCCACATAACAGGCACAATGTAAGGGTATATGCAGGAGACGACTACAACAGGTATTTTACCTAACAAATGCAAACATTGTAACCTAATTGTTTGTACCCTAATATTAATCTGAAATTTAAAAAAAAAAAAAAGAACTGAGAAAGAAAGAGAGAGAAAGAAGATAAGAAAGAAAGAAAGAAGGAAAAGAATCCAAAAAGAAAATGTTTGAAAAACTCTTACAGATATTGGTCTAAGTGAAGAATTTTATGAAGACCCCCAAATCAATCACAATAACAAAAATAAATAAATGGGACTGATAAAATTAAAAATTTTCTGCACAGCCAAGGACATAATCAAAAGAGCAATAGGCGATTCACAGAATGGGAGAAAATATTCACATGCTACACATCAGAAAAAGATCTGATAACCAGAAACTACAAAAAACTCAAGCAAATCAGCAAGAAACGGCCAATCGACCCCATTAAAACGAGGCGAAAGACATGAATGGAAACTTTTCAAATGAAGATATACTAATGGAAAAAATTTCAGGAAAAATGCTCAACATCTCTAATCATTAGGGAAATGCAAATCAAAACCACAATAAGACATCATCTAACTCCAAACAGAATTGTTACTATTAAAAAGTCCCAAAACAAAATATGCTGACATATATATGTAAAGAAAGGAACAACTCTGGTACCCAGTTGGTGGTACTGCAAACTAGTGCAACCTCTATGGAGAGAACTGAAAGAACTTAAAGTATATCTGCCACTTTATCCAGCAATCTCAATGCTGGGTATATACCCAAAGGAAAAAGGGTCACTTTCTACAAAGACACCTGCACTTCAATGTTAATAGTAGTGCAATTCAGAGTAACAAAGATGTGGAAACAATACATGAAGGGATTAATAAAATGTGGTATATCCATTCTATGGAGTTCTACTCAGCCATTAAAAAAAATTGGCAAACTATTATCTTTTGTGATAACCTAGATGGAACTAGAAACCATTCTTCTAAGTGAAACATCACAAGAATTGAGAAACAAACACACATAGTCAATACCAAGTTGGAATCAGCACTTAAGTGCACATATGGAAGTAAATCTCAATGAAAATCAAGCTGGGAGGAGGAAAGAGGAAGGAATGGGTAAATTCACAATGGGTACAAGGCACAATATCCAGGTGAAGGACACACTTATAACTTAGCCTGAATCTGTAAGTATGTAAACAAAACATACATACCCCCAAATATTCTTAAATTTTAAAAAAACAGGAAAAAGAAAAAAAGTATTTCAACAGCTAGTCCAAAGACAATTAGAATTGGACATGCAAAAGAATGAAGCATGATGCCTTCTTCAGACCATACACAAAGCATCAATTGTAAATGGATAGCAGACCTAAAAAACAGCCAAAATTATAAAATAGCTCTTAGAAGAAGAAAACACAGGAGCAAATCCTTGTAACCGTGGATTAGATAATAGTTTCTTAGATACGATAACAAAGGCATAAGTGACAAAGTAAAAATACATAAATTGGATTTCATCAAAATTACAAACTTCTGCACTTCCAAAGACATCATTACAAATGTGGAAAAGTAACTACACAATAGAGAAAATCATACATTTGATAAACAGAATATATAAAGAATTCTTAAAACTGAATATTAAAAGACAAACCAATTAAAAATAGGTAAAGTATCTGAATAGACATTTCTCCAAAGAAGATACACAAATGTCCAATAAACATATGAAAAGATGATCAATATCATTAGCCATTGTAGCAAAGCCACAATAAGATACTACTTTGCGCCAGTAGAAAGTCTATAATCAAAAAAGGTAAATAACAAGTGTCCCAGAGATTGCAGAGATACTGGAACCCCTCATCTCCTGCTAGTTGAGATATAAAGTGGTACAGCCACTATGGAAATGAGTTTGGCAGTTCCTGAAAAGGCAAAACAGAGCAGCGTTGACGACCCAGAAATTTCACTCCTAGGTGTATGTGTATACCCAAGAGAAATGAAAGTTTGTCTCTACGAACTCTTGCACATCAGTGTTTGAAACAACATTTTCATAATAGCTACAAAGTGGAAACAACTCAAATATCTGTCAATTGATGAATGAATAAATAAAATGGGATAATATTCATATAATGGAATACTTGGTAAAAGAAAGAAATAAAGTATTGATACAGGCTATAGCATGGATGAACCTTGAAAACATTTTACTGAGTGAAAGAAGACAAACAGGGAAGGCCACATTGTACAATTTCATATATATGAAAATCCATAAGGATAGAAATTAGACTAGAGGTTGCCCAGAGCTGGAAAATTTGGAGAGAAATGGGGAGTGACTGCTAATGGATATGCCCCAAAATTGATTATAATGGTGGCTGCACAACTCTCTGAATATACTAAAAAGTATTGAATTGTACAGTTTCAGCTGAATTCTTTGGCATGTGAATATAGCTCCAAAAAGTATAAAAATTGCTACAGTGTACCTTATTACCAACTAAAGGTCAATTATCATAAACTTCCCTAAAATATCTTATTTGTATCTTATAAATTCTGAAAATGATAGCAGAATTTATTTTGCTCTTCAGTTTCCTAGAATTCAGGCAGTAGATTTTTCATAGTTAGTTAGAAGAAATGAAGAACTATACCTTTTATTTTCAGGTCTAAATCAGCCATACCAGCGTTCAATTATTTATTAATTCAACTGATATCATCTAAGCCACGCAGAAACACAAGAAGAGGTTTTTCCTTAACTTCAGTGATCTCATCTAAGACATGGTAAAAACGAGGGTTTACCAAGTACAGAAAAAAAAAAAATACAATTTTTCCCCAATTGAAAGCTGTCCAGTTTTATAAACTATCAAATAATTAGGGAGAAAGAAATTATGAAAAAACTCCACCTGATCAAAGCTTCCAAAGTAGAAACCAAGACACTAAATGAACCTTAACACCATATAGGATAATTCCAGGTTTTTTTTTTCATCTTGCATGCAGTAGCTTTAAAAAAAATTAATATACTGTATCTTTTGTGGGACACAACAATTTACTACGACTACCTTTCTATTATTTTACCTGCAGCTTTACTAAGCCTGGGTGGAGAAACATTCGAACTCATTGAACATTTTCAAGAGAACAATAAGGAACAATTTTGATACCAAAGAAAGGTAAAATATTTTACTTTCCTAAAAAAAAAAAAAAAACTACATCTGATATTGTGGTTCATATTATTCTGTAGCTTAGAATAAAATCATTTCTGCTTCTAAGTATATCTTGACAACAATTTTTTCTTCTAGTATCAGGAATTTCAAAATGATTGTGAAAAGTGCTAAAGAATAAAAAGGAAAACAGAATCTGACAGTTTCTAGGAAACATTACAGCCTGTGTTAAGGACTTACGACACTAATATTAAGAATACACTAATATTCTAGGTCAAGGTATATAAAAATAACGTAATATATGGAACATCTCTTCATGGAATAAAAAATTTTTTAAAACAACTGAACAATAAATTAAGAGTAGGTCTAAGTGTTAAACTGGAAGATATTATGTATAATAAATACTTTAGGAATTAAGAAAATGATATGCCACAGATAATTTTTCCATAGATATCAAGTGACATATATATAAAAGTATTTGTTGCAGTAATATTTGCAACAGCAAAGGGGAAAAAAACTGGAAATTTCTGAAATATCCAACAAAAGAAACTAAGTAAGGTTGCTGGATTTGATCGTAGCTGAATAATTCTCGTGGGTGCCGCCCAAATCATATTCTATGTGAATCTGTTCACTGCCCAACTTTGACAACCATATATGGTAAACCTATTCGTGGTATATTCCTTCATTTAGTGGAATATCATTCAGTCCTAACAAAAATTAAGAATTTTCTGTGTATTGATATGGAACTATCATTAAGAACTACTAATTGAGTAAAGTAAGATGCAGAAATTAGTATGTTAACTTTGTATTAAAAGGAAGAAGAATAAGGGTGGTGCCTATGGCTCAAAGGAGTAGGGCGCTGGCCCCATATGCCAGAGGTGGCAGGTTTAAATCCAGCCCTGGCCAAAATCTGAAAAAAAAAGGAGAAAGAATAATACTCATTCTAAATACATAAAATACTTCTGTAATAGAAAAATACTTAGTGGCTGGAACACAGGAGAGGGAGACTTGTTATTGTATATACCTTTTATACCATACATTGGAATTTTCTTCTAAGTGACTGTATTGATACTACCTATTCAAAAAATAAATTAAAGAATTTTTGAATAGAAAAAGGTAGAACTAATGAAAGCTGGAATTTCCCAGAAAACTTCTTAGATATGGCAAGATATGAGTCAGGATTGGCTTCATGACCATGATTTAGATTATAAAAGGGGAAATATATTTCGGGAAGTAGGAACAACACAGGACCCCCCTGCCCAAAAAAGTGAATATGAGATGTAATAAAAAAGAAATGTCTCCAAAATAAAGCTATATGTAGCAAATAGTGAGCGATGGCATACCAGTTTATCTCCCACTATTCCTCTGCTCAGGAAACTAATAAAGCTCAAATTCCTTGAATTAATTCAGAAAACCAAGGTCATGAATGTGATAATTTTAAAATATTACATTTGCTATTGCTAGTTGTACAAGTATGTTTGATTTGTGACAATTCATCAACTATGATTTATACACTTCTCTATATGTATATTATAGTTCAATAAAAAAAGACATACAGATAGATTTTGATCTGACAGCTGGATATATAGCTTAAAGAGAGAAAAAAAGATTAAATGAGACAAAAAAGAGACAAGAAGCCACTATACCAACATAACTTGAGAAACAAGGACCTAGACTTGACAGTGTCAGTGAGAATTAAAATGGAAGATTCTTGACCTAGTGAATGGATTTAGGGAACAAAATCGGGGCAATCCAATGAAAACTTTAAGGCTTCAGGAAGAAAGAACAGTGACAATATCAAGAGAAATGGGAGAATGAGAATATATGGAGCTACTTTAAGGAAGATACATTCATTTCACCTGGATATAAACCTTTAGGTAAAGTCTAAAAATTCAAATTTATGACTGACTTGCTTGAAGGTGATAAATGAAACCAACAGACTGAATGTTAATGAAAAGTAGAGTCGAGGACAAAACCACAACCAAAAAAGGAAGTGGATAAATGCCTCTCCTTGAAAGCAGAATCCTGCTGTGTGAAAGCACATGTGAACAGAAGGAAAACACAGGCTGCACCTTCTGGTTTCTGATGGGCATGTAAGAGATTTAAGTTTTACCTCCAGGAACTCAATCTGATTCGCACAGTGCAACCTGGGGA
>CAUYQV010154108.1:0-36550 GCA_963574575.1 Galagoides demidoff | reverse complement strand
TAGACCTTAGTTGCACTATTTCTAAGTTTTTACCTCTAGAAATTTAGGTTAATTCTCATTCCACCACATTTCTTCCGTGTGGGCTCAGGCTTACGCAGCTTTAATGGTGAACCCCTGATGTGGTCTGGGTGTGTGGGGAGGGGGCTTCTTGACAAGCTCAATCAAAACCACCTAAACGTTCCCAAAACAGGATATGTTAATCAATTGTGGATTATTACAGTTGCCAGGCACTAGGAGAGGTTGATACCCATTTTTAGATGGGAAAATGACATCATTATAATAAGCCTAAGTCACAGACTTTCTACATTGTTTGAAAACATTTAATCAAGGATCTCAA
Source organism: Galagoides demidoff (assembly GCA_963574575.1). Classification (NCBI taxonomy): domain Eukaryota; kingdom Metazoa; phylum Chordata; class Mammalia; order Primates; family Galagidae; genus Galagoides; species Galagoides demidoff. The sequence continues at coordinate 36,213 of CAUYQV010154108.1, read as the reverse complement.
CATGGCTCTTCCACCTAGGAACTTAACACTACATACCTGGAACTTCTGTTCCTGCTTTAGCATTCAAGTGGATACTATTGTAAAAAGAGATTTCTATTCAGCAAACTATTTATTATTATGATTACTTACTTTTCTTTTAAATTTAGGGGGTACAACCGTCTGTTACATGGATATCTGGTGTAATACTGAAGTCAGGGTTTTAGTGTGCCCATCCCACAACAGTGTCCACTGTGCCCGAGGGGGGAGTGCTCGCCCCCATCCTGTTCACTCTGCCCCCTTTTTGGTTTCCAAGTCCTTCACACCTCTTTGTATCCAAATGTTCTACTCAATTAGCTCCCAGATATCAGACTATTTATCTTAAATGCACACTCCACTGACCATATAGGATAATTTTTTAAGTTGAGGTTTAAAGTCTGGTTTGGATTATGTGTTATAGACATTTTTCTCAATAAATGACATTTCACATTTCTGAAAAAATAACAAAAGTCTACAGAAATAGATGGTTTGAGATAAGTTTATTTAAGGTAGGATTTGGGGAACTGTATTAACTGCACAAAACCATATAAACATTGGGTGGGAGAAAAGATGAGACTGGATGGAATAGCTATTCTCATCTGTGTCTACAGTTGCATCCTCCCCTCACAGAGAACACGGATACACACTCCATGCAGCACGACAGCACCTCTGAATTCATGTACTGAGACCTGTAAACGGGTACTACACACCAAGTGTCCTCTGTCAATATCTACCCTAATGGGAAACACTGGAGTAGCACTTGAGATCACGAGCAGGAAGAGGGGGACCCTGAAGCCCATCATTTAGACATCTGATGACAGCTCTGATGCACGAGTGCATTGAAAATTTACACCCAGGAAGGTTTATGTGGGATGGAAGGAGAATTATTCTCTAAGAGATTTTTTTTTTAAATTCCATTTTCCTTCATGTGTCCATTCTTTAGCACTTTTTAGGAGGACATTCCACCAGTTGAGTCAATGATTTAGGGTCCCTAAATCCATTATCATTAAATACTACATTAGTTTTATTACTATAAAATAATTCAAACAGCAAGAAATCTAAAATAAATATACTTAGGCAACACGGAATGATTAATATGCATTAGTATTTATCATATTAGGAAGTAGAATTTTTGTTACATCACACCTTTTGTTAAGTATCCAATTTAGCCAATGTGAAATCCTATAAAATGGCAAAGACGTAAAAAAAGAGTGAGTAGTTTACTAATTTAAAAAGCCAATTATATGTCACTGTTTCATATTAGGTTAATCACTTCACTTACATTGTCAGAATTTTAAAGTACTACACGAAAGGTAGCAGACTGACAGTACTGTAGACTCCAATTCTTACACTATTTTACTGAGTGTTAATAATGTAACAGGCAATATAGAAAAGAGAATTACACATAGGGTTTATCCCAGGAGATTAGAAGTGAAATGGACATGGTGCAAAAATGGGAGAACAAGAGAAGCATTTTCAGGAAAATTTTATTGAAGATGTACAGTACAAGTGGTAAACTGCTAGATAGTTTCTATATTGCTCATCTGGGCACATATGTATGAAAGAATGGCAGTTAAATATCAACAGAGTATCAGTGAGTCTGAAGGGAAGAGCGCGAGTAGCATTTGAGAGGCATCAGAAGGAGTCTACAATGAAAGAGAACAGAAGTGAGGAGAGCCGCTTATCAGAACCAGAAGCCTAACGAAAGGAGGTAGGTACACCACAGCCACCGCAGGAGAGAGACTACGGGGAGGAATGAGGACGGATGTGGAGTTTCCAGAGTTCTGATTTCTCACCCTCTTTCACAAGAACCACCCTGCCACGCCTTACTGTGGGTGTCACGATGAGATCTACCATACTACTTTCTGTCACTGAGTTGTCAGGAAAAGCAAGGCTTCCCTAAGTCTGTCTCTTCCCACACAACCATTAGCACATTCAATGATCTATTAGTCCTCCCCTTTTCTCCTCAAAAAAAAAAAGGACAATAAACCCATTGTGGAATTTTCCAGTAATTGAATCAAATGTTTCTAGAAGGTAATTTGATCTGCCACTTTTTGTTATTTATTTATTCATTTATTTATTTGATGCCACTTCTTGTTCAGTGGGTTGGTTGGACCTCACAGCCTTAAAATTGATATTCTAGTAGTCATAACTGCAATGCAGTAAACTTATAAATATCATGTTTCACTGAAACCAGTTTAAATATTAATAATGACATGGCTCCAGTGCTGTAACAGCGCAGGGGAGAAATACAGGAGAAGTTGTCAGAAACATTAGAAATTGTCCAAACTGCTTTTTGTACAGATGAGAAAATAGGTGACATGACTTAGATGTCACTTCTGTGACAGAGGCTAACACCAGTATCAGACTCTAAGTCCCACACTGGTCACACCTCGCCTGGTCACAGTGCACTGCACTGCCTGAGGGCACACAGGCCACTCTCTCCATGACCAGGTGTCCTAGGGGCCAGCTTCCTCCTAATACCACAGGCTCTAAAGTGACTTACTGTTATGAAAGTTTTCAGTTGACAGGCTACCACGGCGGTTTGTACACATCAACTGCTTTAATTCTGTGGACAGGATGGCTGTTGTTTGTTCTTTTTCTGATCAATTTGGCAGGTCAAGTCAAACTGGTTTCTTCAAGTAGACACTGCCTCACTATGGAAATGAATGTGGAAACATTCATCTTTGTCAGAAATAATGTCAAATTATTCAAATTTATTGGTGAATTACAGAAAATATCCCAGCTGATGAACATCTCAGTCATATGCTTTTTAGAGAACACTTATGGTTCTGAAAAGATAACATTACAATGAGCTTTCCCACTCTAAAGCAAAGATGTTTGGATAGAGGATGGGTCCTGGTATTCAAGATAGTAATTTAATTTAATCATAAAATTCCAAAAATCTAGAACTATTAAATATGAAACCATTTCTCTTTGGATAGTGTTGTCATTGCCCCCCCTCCCTTTCTTGTCATGTTTTTTCTTCACAACCCTCAAGAAGCCGTCCATCTCTAAGACCCTTCCTGGCAGTGTCCATTTTTTTGCATGGACACACTGCAGCCTTCACATCAACACTGGTTCTCTGGCTTGAGGTAATAAACGATTAGCTGTAGCACAGTGGGGTGATGTTCATGTTATTCTTTGCTGTACTACACCCAGCCAATGTCTCAAAAATTAATGCAAGTATATCAGGAGCTGAAATTAACTTTTTATAGCCAAAAGCAACATCCTGCTATGAGGAGAAAAACCTATTATAAATGGCTGGCATCTGATTGCTCATAGATGGTTAGTACCAGGAAAATAACATTTCAAATTATAAAATGTTGAATATAACAAAAGCTGCCCCATATTGATTAATCAGTGTTTTGTTTGTGAACTGATAAGGTCTAACTAGGTGATGCCTATTCTCAGTAAATAACAGATCCATTACTAAAGATCAAAGACAACCTAAATTGGCGAATGCTCTTATGATATTACATGGAAATAATTAGGAAGAAAGCACCTGCAGGAAAAACACAGGTAACATTTCTCTCTGACCAGTTTATAGTCACTTGTGTTATATTTCAAAGTAGATGTTATTCAATAAGCACTATCAAGAAATCACTTCAGAAAATTAGAGGAGAAAAAATTAACCCAGGATAATGCACATATCTGCTTCTCTTTGTAATTTTTTAGATAATTTCTCACTAAAGTACCCATTTAGTGGAAACTGATTTGGTGTGCTGTGAGGGGATTTTAAAAATGCTATTTAAAGCCGCCCAGGTGTTTGTGCTCAGATACTTGACTGATGTCAAGACCAAGCTCGACTATTCCAGCATCTTTTTTGTCCCTTTCTGGCTGGGATGTAAAACATGCCACAAAACCCTGAAAATTTGAGAGAATATTTCATTCTAAATACTCATGTTAAAAATCAGTATCATTAATAAAAATAGGGCATGACTTCGTTGCATATTTCCACAATATTTAGAAGATATAGCTATATCTCTAAAAGAAGAATATAAAATCTTGCCAGTCCTGTTGTGGATCTGATTAATTAGGAGAATAGGGTAAAATACTTTTCTATATTCTGCAGTTTACTGCCTGCTACGAACATTGGGGGCGGGGGGGGGAGAGAATTTTATTTTAAAAGCACATATTAAATTAACACAAAAATATTAACATTCTTAGAGATCATAGGTGATGCCTCAGTTTGAAACATGAATGTTTGGTTTTAGAATGAACATTAAGATTCTAAGAAATGAATAGAACAAATCTTTACATTTTATAGATTTCAAACTATAATTGTCAACTGAAAATGTTTAGTTAATTATGCTGCTGCTTCATGTTTAACTGGTAGCCACTGCTCTAATCTATAAATATAATTAGGAATGACTGCACATCCATTTTTCTTTACTAATTTTTAAGAAATCAGCTGAAAGAGAGAATTAAAATACAGTTCTTAAAATAGTTTTAAAAGGCTGCAAGTCACTTTTGAACTAGGTACCTGTGAAAAAATACAAATAGAATGACTGAAAGAAATTCATGTCAGCAAAAAGATAGAGATTCCTGCTGTTGGTGCTGTTCATTCTTACCCTTTGCTTATCTTTTTTTTGACCTTTATCCAAATGAATCACACTAACTCTTGAATGCTTTCTCTCACTTGGTTTCTAAAGCTGTTCATCACACTTGCTGGCTAGAAGCACAGCTGGCAAGGGATCTAAACCTCATCACTGGGCAAACTCGCCCTTCTGGTTTTGCCAAGAATGACATTTCCAATGGGAAAAAAGTTACTGTATGGGACACTGTATACTATATCTGTGAGAACCAATAGCTCTCACCCCCTTTGTCAGCATTACATATAGACATTAGAAATAAAACCAGAATAACAAAGAATCAAACAACCTAGAGTAATCTAAATTCAACTGTTAATTAAAGTGAGAGCACAGAAATCATCTGAGCAATTTTACTCATTTCCTGAAGATGCAACTGAGGATGAACAGCGCCCCCTAGTGTCAATAACCACCGACAGTAAATGTGGCAGCAAAGTTGCTACTGTTATCTGAACTAAATTATTAGAAATATATGTACGTAAGAAATTACAAATTAATCATTTAATTTTCAGGTTTTACATGAATATAAAGGCACACTGCATCATTTACTTAATATTTATTTGCTCAGGAATGTCGCATGACGGCATGCACAGACACACAGCACACACACAAATGTACCGTACACAGAACTGACATGGCCAAGATGTCTTTAATGTTCCAGGCAGCTCAGAAAAAAAAGTTCCAGCCAGCACAACAGGCCATGCATGAAGCGGGTGTCACAGCCCTGCAGAATCATTCACTGTACAGACATCTAACAGGAACTGCTGAACACACTATACAGGCAGCCCGGCCTGCACCGGCACGCCTGACGCGGAAGGTTTCAAATCTACCCAAAATTGTAATTAAATCTGAAAAGAGTGTTTAAACTTTTTTTTCTTTTTTTGTTGTTAATGGGATAGCGTAATCAGCATATGTAAGAGACTAATTTTGAAAATGTAATTTTCCTGTAGATATTTTGAATATTGGATCTTAAATCTTAAGTTGAAATAAATAAAATATGCATCTCTCTTTGGCAGAAAATGCAACACAAAATTCAAATATTAAAAATATTACATATTTTTATGGAACTTAAATTGGGACATATTTTCTCTGATACATCAAATATATGAGAAAACTTAAAGGTTATTTTTTAAAGACAATGAGGTAGACAGGAGAGTCACACATGGGATGAAACTGTAGAGATGGGTTCCCTCCCAGTCTGTGAAATACTAAGTCACTTATTTCTGATAGCATTTTCTGTCACTGAACTCATAAACAGAGGCAAAAAATAAAATGAAATGAAAAAGAAAACATCCACACAAATAAGATGATAAACAAAAGAAAATAGAAAAAAGCCAGGAGGACTAGATATATATGTCTAAAAGAAACTACTAATAAAAAACAAGTTAATAAGAAAAACTACCACTTTAATTTTATTTCCATAAAAAGTACAAGGCAAAAAAGCACAAGGCTATTTAAACTTTCATTTATATAGGAATCCACTTGTGAATTATTTTGCCACATAAACCAATAACGCATATAATGCTAGTTTTGCTTTTTAAAATGCTGGAGACATAATTAGACCTTTAAGAAAAGATTCCTATGTGTGTTTAAGCTACTCATCTTTAAAACAACCAAGATGCAAACATCATAGTTTAGCAGGGATAAACATAAGGTCCAGTATAACATTTAAGAGTAGATAAGTACTTAGGCCCTTTACAATAACTCTGACTAGAACAGAAGCTGAAACTTCAACTATTTATATAAAAGAAAATGTCCTAAAATGCTTACTATTGAGTCTATCTAGCAGTTTTAACTTTGGCATGACTATTAAAATCTTAGGTAAGTAAAGAATAACTGTAAAAAATCCTTGTAATAGTATTAGGTACAAAATCTTACTTATAATAATATTTAGGTACATTCAAAAGATAATAAATGAGGAAAGACACATTTATATTACAATAACACATATTTTGTTGCATGAAAAATTATGAGTTACTTCTCATAAAAATCTCCACAAGAAATGGAATTTTATCCTGCATTGATCTGGTTAGATACGTGACAGCAAAAAGTCAAAGCTGGGTGCTTGTCCCCCTTGTTTTTCCTTGGTGGATACTCGTGTAACACGCTGTTGCAGTTGGCACTAAACATCAAGTGATTTCCTACAGCTCTTCACCAGGTAAAAATGTTACACATAGGAAGTAGTTATGTTCTTTTGTTTTCATGGAGGTTACAGTTTTTACCTTCGATCCAACTACTGTTTTTCTGAGGATTATTTGCTATTAACACAGGGTCATAAAATAATGTGACGTTCTAAACCTACCCCAAAACTCACCTATAAGAATTCCCAAAGGACCCAAGAAGAAGAGAGGAATACATTCTAAAAGCTAAGCTGGAGCACCAATAAGAAAAGCTTCTATTTGTGGAGATGGAAATTAAGAATTTTTTATACTTAACTGCAAACTCTTCTTTATGTGTTGATTTGGGGATATACAAATAAATGCCCACGGCCAGGTTTTTCTTGTTGCAGAAACAAGGAAGGCAAGGAAGGCCATGTCTGTTGCATGAAAAAGACACTTGAGTATGAAGACTGCAGGGCTAGGCGCACACACAGCTGAAAAGAAATAGTGACTCAGGGCTCCTCTCATTCCTACCATGTTAAAAGAAACAGAAAAGGTCTGTAATCCACGCACTACATTATTAGCAGTAACAGGTCCACCATTACATTTGACTCCTCTCTGTAACATCTCAGATAAAAGAGTTTGGAAATGTATGTATACAGACACGACACAAAGATAAGTTTTAAAACATGAGCTTTTGGCTTTAACTTCCTAAAGTTTACATTTAAAATGTTCAAATACAAGTTTTCTTTTTCATATGTTTTCTAAACAGCTACAAATGAGAGAACTCTTGTAAAATGCTTGGAGGCAGAAAAAGAATATAACAGAGAAATAACTTCAAAGGAAGGTATTTCCTTAACATATGTATATCCATCCAAGGGCTTAACCAGCAAACATCTCTGTGAGCATGGGATACTTGTCAAGATTGTTCAGTAAGAGTTTTCATACAATTAGGCAATCATACATATGTACCAAATAACTGAGCATAATATATATATTTTTTTTTTTTGAGACCAAGTCTCACTATATCGCCCTGGGTAGAGTGATGTGGCATCACAGCTCACAGAAACCTCAAACTCCTGAGCTCAAATGATTCTCTTGCCTCAGCCTCCCAAGTAGCTGGGACTATATGGGACTATAGGCATCCGCCACAATGCCTGGCTATTTTTTTCTCTGCTGTTGTTGCAGTTGTCATTGTTGTTTGGCAGGTCCGGGTTGGGTTCGAACCTGCCAGCCCCAGTGTATGTGGCTAGTGACCTAACCACTGAGCTGCAGGTACTGAGCCTGAGCGTAATAAATTTTTAATCAACAACTCTTATTATACAAGAACATTTTCTTCAAGATGATAAAAATGTGCTATACTTTCTGGAATGATTCAATATTATTAAAAGTTAAAAATAACAAATAGAGATAAAAAACAAATGTTAGTCTCCTCATATTATTCTTCAGCCACTCATTTTAAATGTCATTGAGAGCTGCCCATATTTGGCAACAGGGTTTTAGTGCTTACTTATTAACCAATAGAGAGTGTTCGCTTCTATTATCTTGGGGCAGGGAATGAGGAAGGGTAGGAGAAAGGCAATGAATTATTATTTTATTCAGAAATCATATAATTTTAGTTTATCTGTTCATTCCTCAGAACAGTAGCACTTTTGCCTAAAATGGTATATTATTTTTTACTAATCTTGTTATATTTAATTTTTTGATTATCTTGAAAAATTTGCAACTTTTACATATACTGTAAGTTAAAAGTCAAAGTTACAATTAAATCCTGAGTTCTAAGCAACAAGAGACATATAATAATACCATACAGAGTAACAAGAAACTTAAGAAGCACATTCTGGAATGTGAGATGCAAATGTTCCTTCATTACTCAAACAAACAAAGAAAGACTTTGAGATTTTATGAAGGGATACGTTTTTGTACACAACTAATATGAACAACTTTACTACATAGTTTCTATGGTGTTATTACAGATGCTCAGATTCAAATACGTTATACCAGAAACATGGTAACCTCTAGAAATCACCAATCTAAATATATGAAGATGCCTTGTCAAAGGAAAATAATGAAAACAGGGCTGAAATCATTGCATTCTCCATGATTTAAAAACTACTATTCCTATATTTGAAAATCCATTAGCTTAAAAGCTTTTTGGCAATTCCTTGCTTCTTCATTAGATATGTGAAAAAGCAAAGGATTTCACCGGACAAGTTTTTACTGGCTATTTCACTATCTTCGTGTTTCACAGCACCTCACAGCAAACCCCAGTTTCCCCAGAAATGTTTTATAAAGAGCCTGACCACCGTGAACTTACTCCAGACTCAGACCCCACATTCCTGCACGGGGGAGTTTGGAGAAGTCTCTGCTCTGAGGTCTTGAGTATTACCTGAGCACAGTAATAAAAAGAGCAGGCATTACATTGTATTCTGATCATTACACAGAAGCCAAGTCCTTTTATTTTCTATAAATTACTGGAATACAATTCTCCAGTTTGGATCCGTAAGAGAAGCTCATTATGTGATATACATTTAGGGAAAAGAAATACAGCAATTCTGACGAAATACGGTGAAAAGCCCGGCCAGCTCAAGGGCTCCTCTGCCTGTCTGTGCTCACGGTCAGCTGTGTTTGGTCTCATTCAGGGCTTTGAGGACTTTTCAGGAGATTCCTGTTGTATCACACACTTGTTGGTTGTATGCAGCAAATGGTTCATCCACATAACTAAGAAAAAGCACTTTCCAGCATCTGAATTAGCTTGTTTGATCATGGTTGCTGTGAAATATATAGACTCTTCTGACTTCTGAGGTCAAAGAGCTCTCCTCCACTCATGAGATTATTTTATATCTAGCAGAAGCTTAAGATATAGACTCACTCAGATATGTAAATTTAACCACCAGAGACAAGTAAATTATGCAAGATGATGTACATTCCATTTTAGCTGGAATAAAAGTACAAACACTATACGATTCCAGTGCAGAGAGCTATCCTTGCCCCAAGTAGAGATGTACCCAACAAAAATTGCAATGTAATATCTGTGTTTATACAAAGTGGATGCAGTTTTGAAGAGCTGTTTTAAATACTTGAAGAGGTTTTCTATTTTAATACTTTCATATGCCTTTTTCATTGGTGTTTTTATATTTTTTCTCCCAAACTACCAAACTTACATTAGATCTTCAGGAAATATCTACATCACTATTTTATGAATAATTTATTCAGATTTTTATGACTTACATATAATAATTATTAATGGTTTTAGAAATTCTACTTAAGCTCAATCACACAGAAATCTAATTTTTCATTGTAAAGTCATATTTCCTAATATATGTTATTTACATTATAGTAATTCCATTTATAAACACTGGCTGGATACATTTCATTTAACTCACATATTATAGATTATATAGCAATATGCCTTACTATATAGCTGTATTTTGCTATTGCTTTTCCTGGACACCCTGAAACAGCAAATCCCATTATTTAACAACTCGATGTGGTTATTGTCTTTGTATAACAAACATTTAAATTCACTCCAGGTTTATTTTTAAAGTATGGATTTTAGAGCTTCTGAAGTAAATAAAAGAAATATGATCTCTAAAATTTAGTATCAAATTTTACAAAACAGCATCATTAAAGTAAAGATAGATTTCTAAGGTTTATGATACACTAAATGACACCACTGAGTGAAATCGCTGATTCTAAGTTTTTTTGTTAAATTTAATTTCTATACTTTAACAATATTCAGTAATAGTGACCTATATAATGAAAATAAAACAGCATATACAAAAATGTCCTGATTTGTAGTATTTCTAAATATGCTTTTGAAAAGCATTAAGGAATTTTGGTAGCAGAGTTTTATTACCAAATGTACAATAATCAAATTCAGCCCTGACACGTTTCAAAATTTTTGCCAAAAGTGACCTTCTACTAAATTCACATAGACTTTGATAAGACAGTAATCTAGTCTGGAGGAGGACACCGCCCTGCTTCTTGACAGAACCCCACATTGCTCTCCCAGTTCCTCACTCAACACCGTAGCAAACAGGTTGGAGGGAATGGGCATTTTCTTGATAATTTGCTGTGTAGGCAAATATGTTCTTTGGCAGACAATATAAATATTGATTTAAGGACCAGCCAATAAAGAGTGCTAAACTGCAAAATATTCACTGCTCAATTTCTCACAGATTTGGAGGAAGACAGTTCTTAATCTCACTGTCACCAAATAACACACTACTACTATAAAAGTCAAGATATGCAATCTATATTACCTGTGTTTGGTATACAGCTGCTAGTTAATCATTTCTATATCTGACGAGTTTATAGTATTCACGTTAACATTACTAATAATGATGAATAGCACCAGGCAAACATCTGGACCCATGCTTCATAATGAAACTGATCAAACTCCTCATTTTCTTAAACACTTAAAAGCAATGCATGTCGCACTGAAACTAAGGAATCTATCAAGTTAGCAAAGACAAGTGGTAACTGACTGCAAACACCAGTAAAATTTAGTTTATGAATAGGTTTAAGAGATCATGTTTAAAGAAAATAGTTTCAAGTTGGAAGCAAGATACACTGTTTTAAAAACAAAAATAGCACAGGAAAAATGGTGTATATTCTGGCAATTTCATTTAACGTTGCTTTTTCAAATATAATCTAGTTTACAGAGCACTAAAACTGCAGAAACATCCAAATTAGGCGGAAAAAAAGCAATATTTATCCTTGCAAAAAGGGCCTATACTCAAAGGAACAATTGAATAAAACTGAGATATCTGCAGTAAAGTTTTACCTTCTCCCAAAAATGTCTGAGATGGACTCAGTGTAACACTGTCTTCCAAGAAAAGACAAAGTGATCAATGCAAGAACACATCGGGCTGCCTTGGACAGGCCGATCAATGCAAGAAAGAACCTTGCCCAGGGCCTTATGCAAATAGAAGCACGTCCTGCCTCCCTCCGAGGGGGGAACATGCGCAATAGATCAATTGGGTCTAAACCTCACAGCTCTGTCAGCTGCAGACAGCAAATACGACAGTGACCAACACCTCAGACTTCCCCCAAATTCTTAAAATTATTAATAGCTAGTTAAAAAGTCTTTCTGGGATCTGGAGTGCTGCAAATTAGAAGAAAACATCATGGGAAACATACTCAGCATTTCTTTTAAGACTGTGCAAATAAAATTCTGATTTCTTAAAATTTCTTGGCTTAGCTGAATTTCGCTGCTATTTCAGAAGGTTAAGTTTTAAGCAGATTTATATTCATGAATAGGAAATAAAAAAGGAACTAATGATGTTTTAGGTAGTTCTTGTACAAGGAATACAATGAAAACATCATAGAAGAAATAAAGCAAGATGTAAAATTACAGTCATCATTCTCAGACGAAAGCTCACCCCATCACCAAAGAGTCTTCTCTATATTGGTTAACTTCTTGATGTAGAAATCATTTTTCTTTTAATGTCTGTATCTCCAAGAATCACTCTAAATTCTTATTAGAATGTACAATAACCTTAAGAGCTAGTTATTACACAGAATTCTGTACCACTGTCAAACAGTCTTAAAGACTACACCAAAATATTCCATTATTAGATCTTCAAGAGAAGAGCTGAGTACAAAATCATTCCCTAAATAGTTTTTAATTTTTTTAAATCAACTTTTTCTTAGAAACTTCATGTTTAAAAAACTTTTTTAAGTTAAAAAGTGAAAATAATATTTTAAATAGGAATTACAATGCTAGCAAATATAATATCAACACTACCAAGCAAATAAGAAAACTCTAAATATACAAGGAGTCTGTGAAGTTCATGTGCAGCGTAACATAGTGTGCAAGTGGAAACTGCACACAAACTTCATGGACGCCCCGTGTGTTCGGACACATTTACCTTGATTGTACTCTACTCTGCAATTTTAAATTTGAAAGTTTAGCGGCAGATGAATTTTCATTCAGGTATCTAGCAAATGTTTCAAATATTAAAAATAAATTACATGATTCTTCTTTTAGCTATTGTTGGCCAACATATTAAATATGAATATCAGTCATCTATTATAAAGCTCACTATTTGAAGCTGTATACCAACATCTTAAAGCACTAATTTAACAGCCAGTGGAAAGAAATATGAGACTGCGCAGGGTAAACCATGCTCACTTTTCATTGTTCACACTTCTAGTGCTTTCTACATTGGTAGGATTTTAAGTTTCAATTTAATCTAGTACGATTCTTTTCCCCGAAGGCATAACTAAATAACATGGCATCCACTTGTTTGATCCTCTTTACTTAGATTTAAAGTTTTATGAAAACTTTACTATTTTACATGGGGAGAGCATAAAGAGAACGAATCAGAGTAAAGTAACTCTATTTTCAAGCACGGAACATCAGGTAATTGCTGATAATAAATCGGAAAGGCATGAAATAGCAGGTTAATTATAGGAACTTGAATGTTTCCCTTTTTTCCAATTTTAATTTCAAATATGAGAATTTTGAATATTCTGTTATTCATTGAGAAATGTAAACTTCAATTTACAGTAAGTAAAACACAAAGGCCCAAGTGATATGCTTTTACTTTTTGTTACACTATTTAAATCATTATATCTTCTACAATATGTAGGAAGAAAATGAAGACAAATAATTTTAGAGTGTTATCATCTCATATTTGAAGTGTTGACATTGTGATAAACACTGAATAATGAAATTGTATCCTTCTTCATATAAATTTGCACAATATGTGTGTTTTTTGCTTTTAAAAGCATATTTTCAATTTGAAAGGTAGATATCAGATATGATATTTAGTTTGCCAAAGAATTTTGTGCTTTAAAAATATAAGGTAAAATTTCTTTAAATGAAGAGTTTCCATGTTAATTTTAAATATCCTAATTTATTATAAATTTACTTTGTACATTTTTTTTTTTAAACTATCGGAAGGAAAGAAAGTGTCAGAGATAAATTCGCTGATTCTGAGACTAGGCTGACTTGGATTTCTGTACTGGTTCTAACCCTTGTGCAACCTTAGACAAGTTCCTCAGCCTTTCTGAGTCTCTTATCTGTAAACCAAGGCTCATAACACCTACCTCACACAGTTAAATGTGGGCCCTACAATGCCTTGTTAAGTAATGTTCAGGACCAAATGTATGGTATCCTGACCTAGTGCTCTCTTTTGAGTGGTACAGTGGTATGAACTTGGGCTCTGGAATCAGAAAGCTAGGGTTTAAATTCTGGCTTCATCAATTATTAGTTGTGTGATCACAGGTAAGTTAATTAATATTTCCATGTAAGTTTCCTTATATGTAACAGCAGACAGTAATATTACTCACATTGTACAGCTGTTCTCACATCATGAGTTAATATTTACAAAGCACTCACAACGGTGCCTGGTAGCTGGAGGTGCTATGTCATGAAGGTATTACCTATGGGCACAACTTTTAGACACGCATGACGTGAAGGAGCAAGTGCAGACTGCAGACACTGCTGCGGTGAAATCTGAAAGGCCCGTTCTCCTCAGGTGATACGAGAAGACAGCTATCTACTCCAGCTTGGAGTGAAGTGCGGAGAAGAGCTGAGCAGGGGTGTGGCCAAAGGGGACTCACTCTTTGCAGATCCTCATGAAGTATTTTCAATTTTTTCTGCTTAAACTAAATTTCCACAATATCATATCAAAACAAACTCAAAATTTAAATATATACAATTGGGGATTATCTGTTATTTTAAATTTTCCATACTTTCTTTCCTCAAGAATTGATTAAAATTGAAAGCTTTACTTGGAAGGCACAAAAGAATAAGAAGCAAAGAGAGAACACAAACTAAATCATCACAGACTCTGACAGAGATGAAGACCTGCTCCTGAAATGCAGGATAACGAGGAGGTGGTTTTAGGGATGGAAGTTATCATCATTAGTATTAATACTGTACTATACTGTTTAGTCTTCATAGGTACTTAATAAAAAGGAAAATAAACAAACAGCCAACTGGAGCAACAAAGTGAGAGGTCCTACTTCTAAAAGAGAGAAGGTGCTCCTGAAGCGAACTGTACATTTACACGGCATTTATTACAAGACTTTACAAAACATTTACAAAGTAAATATTTGTATTTTCTATGTGTTGGCCACCTTTCCAAAAAATTTGGTAATGAATATTTCGTAAACTAAGATACACTTAGCTACAGCTTCCCCTTTTTCCCTATGTATGGTGACTCCAGCGGCCACTTTGGGGAAACCCTGCATTTCCACGTTTTTCGTCTATAAAGTGGGGCTATAACAGTGCTCACCGCTGGACGGGCTTTACATGAGAAAAAGTGTACAGTCTGTTCAGTTAGACCCGGTGCATACTGCGTATGTTGGGGTAGGATGGTGCTGCTGCCGTCTGTTGATCTGCACGGATACTGCCATGAACTGCTTAGAATTGTTCTTGACCCACCCTGTCTTAGGCACCCATGGCTAGCTGACATATATGGATTCTATAAGGATAGCAAGACAGAGCTCTAGAGAAGGAGAGAGAACTCTTTGGGGTTTTTTGTTTGTTTTTGTTTTTTGAGACACAGTCTCACTCTGTCACCCTGGGTAGAGTGCTGTAACATCACAGCTCACAGCAACTTCAAACTCCTGGGCTCAAGTGATTCTCTTGCCTCAGCCTCCCAAGTTAGCTGGGACTACAGGCGCTTGCCACAATGCCCAGCTAATTTTTCTACTTTTAGTAGAGACGGGGTCTTGCTTTTGCTCAGTCTGGTCTCACACTCCTGAGCTCCAGCAACCCACCCACTTCAGCCTCCTAGAGTGCTAGCGGGTAAGAGAACTCTTACAGCCATAAAATAAGAAAGTCTATTGTGAGATCTTGGAGAAAACACAAATGCTGCCAAATATTAAAGTTAAAATGTACTAAAGAAAGACAAAAATAAAATGTACTAAAGATATTTAATACATTACAACATATTTTATATTTAGCCACAATGTAAATGTATTTATTATTTGAATAAATGCCCTAAAAATGTGCAATAGGAAGCAACACTGAACATTTTAGGCAGTAACTGAAACAGGAAGAAGAAACTTTCATTACACTATTAATGATATCAGGACTGGAAATTTTCTCTTAGGTAAACTGAGCAGTTAACACAATCAAGGCAATACATAGGCTAGTGATCCCACATCACTGCACTAGTACAATTTACAGGGCACCATTTTACACAGAGAGTCAAGATTTCCTTGTTGTTAGCAGACAGGAAACTTCCGGAAAATCAACATTTATAATCAAAAGAATCCCTTGATGTCTTGTACCTGAAGAGAAGATGGAGAATTTCAACAGCAGGAAATCGCTGATGTGTCTTACCTTTCCCTGTGCCTCTCCTTTAGAAAGATAAGGAAAGGATCAGGTTTTTCTTCTAATCCAAATGTCTCACCATTACAGTAAAGAAATTTGGAGAACAGATGTTAAAAGTTAGATAATTGAGATTTATGGATATTAGAAACAAGAATTCTTTTTGATCATGATTCAATTATAAATTGTCACTGAAATACTAAATATTTATTTACATTTTAATGATCTTTAAAAAAATTCTTTATGAGAAAAAGTCCAATAAAATATGAAATGCTAAGAAGAAATCTAAGTACACTAATCTTAGGGACTTTGTTTGTTTTCCTCCTGTCCCTAAATTCTCATCTTGAAACTCAAAGCTAATGAGACGGTATTAGGAAGTGGGCCTTTGGGAGGTGATTAGGTTTAGGTGAGGTCATGAAGGTCAAGCCTCCCCTGATAGGGGAGGAGCCTGCATTTGGGGCTTGCTGTGTTTACATGTACACTCCTCCTCACACACTCCCCGCCCTTCCCTGCCCTGGGAGCAGCAGTAAGAACAGGGCCATCCGCACAGCTGGGCCGACCCCAGCCATGCTGAGGGCCTCATCCAGGACTTCCCAGACTCTAGAACTGGGAGAAATAAATGTTTGTTGTTTAAGTCCCCCATCAAAGGTATTTTTGTTTTAGCAATGCAAACTAAGATAGAAATTGGTACCAACACGTGTGCTGCTACTGTACCTGACAGTGAGAACAGGGCCTTGGGACTGGGTGATGAGTAGAGAATTTTGAAGTACATGCTAGAAAATGTCAAAATTGCCTCCAACAGGATTTTAAAGGCAACAGTGAAGACAGCACAGAAAGAGAAGAGCTGTAGAAAAAGTCTCTATCTTCTCAGGGAATACATAAATAATCATGTAGAAATATGAACCTGAAGGGCAATTCTAATTAGGGATCAGATGGAAATAAACACGTCATTGGACAATACAGAAAAGGCAATCCTTGAGATGAAGTGGCATAGAATTTGGCTGAAATGTGTTGGTGTCTAATGTTCTGTGGAAGGTTGAACTCATTAGCAATACAATGGAATACTGGTTCCTCCTGACTGCTCATCACAAAATGTAAGAAGAGGAAAATGAAGAAGTTGTTAAGCAACAAGCACACACAGCATACAGGTTAAGAAAATCCCCTGCCTACCAACATGGCAAAAACCAAGGGATCATGCTCTAGGGAGAGCACTAGGGTGTGGCTGAGCAGACATCTGATGAGATTAGTATGAGTGTGAACCCCAAACGTAGTCATCCACCCCAGAAGGAAAGGGAAAGGAGAAGGGACAGAATACAGGAAGGCTGTCAGAATTCACAGATGCCACAGGACAAAACAATAAAGCTACTCAGCTCTGAACTTGCTCTATTCATCAACAAAGGGGAAGCATGGCCCTAAAGCCCATTCAGAAATCATCAGGGCCACCACTGAGCTTTCCACAAGGCAGATGGCAAAGTTAAGGCATGGGCCTCAGGAGCGAGTCAGTGTAGGAAGCAATCTGCCTGGTAACACTGCAATCAAGTTGGCCTGGGGCTCAGAGCACGCAGCTATAGAGGATTATGCATAAGCCTTAAGTTTTCCTGGGATTTGCCCTTAATAGGTTTTGGACTTCCTTTGGACCCATAACCCCTTCTGAGGTAAGAAGGTAACCCCTGCTGTTTCTCCCTTTTGGAATGGAAACATCTGTCCTGTGTCTGTCCCACCACTGTAATTTAGAAGCATACAACATGTTCGCTGTCATAGGTCCACAGCTTGAGAGGAATTTTGCTTCAAGGTGAATTGTCCTTTTATTATCATCCATATCTGATTTAGATGATATTTAGATGGGACTCTAGATTTAGAGGGAATGCTGGAATGAGTTAATACTTTGGGGGCTATTGAGACAGACTGACTGTCCCTAGGGTTCCAGTAGCTCACTGTGATAGTACAGTAGTTAGAGTGACTGTACTCTGCCTAGATGCTGTGACAGATACCTGCAGTCCTAAATATTTGGGAAGCTGAGGCAGGAGGATTACTTGAGGTCAGGAGTTCAAAATCAGTCTTGGCAACACAGCAAGACCTCACCTCAAAGAAAAAAACAAAAAGAATGAAGGTATTTTATATGTGAGAAGGACATGAATTTTGGGGGGCCAAGAGTAGAATACCGTGAACTACATGTTTGTTTCTCCCAAAAATTCATATGATTGAAACTCTAACCCCCACAGCGATGCTATTAGGAAGTAGGGCCTTTGGGAAGTAATCAGTTTTAGATGAGCTCTTGAAGAGGCCAGCCCCCATGATGGGATTAAGGCTGTTATAGGAGAAGAGGAGGCTAGAAGGTGCTGTGGCTCCCATTAGGACACAGCAAGGCACTGGCTACAAGCCAGGAGATTATGCCCTCCCCAGAGCCTGAGTCTGCCGGTCTCCAGAACTGTGAGGTCTAAATGTCTCTTGTTTAGGTCATCCAGTAGTCTACAAAAGTTTTGTTACAGGAGCCCAAAATGACGAAGACAATTAATAAACTAGTTTCCAGAGGATATGAGGCTTACTCCATTTAATCATAGAAAAAGTAACTGAAGTTCAGTATTCGGATTAGGTCTGGCTACTTCCTGTGATTAGAAATTTCCCTTCCCTTCTAGGTTGAATTCCTAACCAATTTCCATTAACACTGCTTCCAAGGGTTCAAAATTTCAAGGCCACAGAATATACATTTTGCATACTGAAGGAAATTGAGTCTAAGTGTCCCTGTCTTTCATCTTTGATCACCAAATGATCAACTTTGTTTTCCTATCTATCATTCTTGTTCTATCTTATGGTTCTATATGCATGTTTTGGGCCCTACCTTCTTCATTTTAACACAGCATTATGTGATCTGAGAGCTGGTCCTGATTATTTATTTATATAAAAATCTAGGCTCTCCAACTATTTATTGAGTATATGCTTATTATATGTTTAGCCAGGTGAGGCAGCATGTGAAGAGCTTTACTAGCAATTTTCTAAACCATTTCTTGTCTTGAGGGCATAATACTCAATCCTAACTCCAAGAAAAATTTAAACTATGAAGTTAAACAGAAGTGGTTCAACTGGCTTTATTATGATCTAAATACATTCAGTGAAACAGTGTTTTCAGGTCTTTTTTTTTTTTTTTGGCTGGGGCTGGGTTTGAACCCACCACCTCTGGCATGTGGGGCCAGTGCCCTGCCCTTCTGAGCCACAGGTGCTGCACAATGTAACAGTGTTGAAAATCTGTGTATGCAAGGAGAGAGAATTGACATAGATGAAGAGGTTAAAAGTTTCCAACTCTGAAAGTTATGGTTACAGAGGACTGGAAGAGTATCTTTTCTTTTTTATTTTTAATTTGACCTCAAAGAGGAGTCAGAACCACAGCATCACAATCTTGACTGTAAGAAAAGGAAAAATAATATCCCATCCTCTCCATCTCCTTTATTGCCAGAGAAACTTAAGAACCAGCATACCAAATACGAACACTGGTATCTAACCACCCAGAGTGCAATGTTGTACTGTAGTCTGTTCTGATTCAAGCCATGTAATGGGACTTCTGCCTTGATTCCTCACTCCATGGCCCTCCTGATGTTTACACCTGCTACTTTCTTTCTTAGGAAGTCTGTTTCTCAGGAAAGGATTCCATTTCTGAATTCCCAGGCAATGGGTGAAGCCTTAGATCTTACACTGTAATCCTCCCTCCAGTGCCGAATCCTGTAATTTTTTCCCTTCATTTCCAATAAGAGAAAGATGTGGTGTGGTGGGGGAGAATAGGTGGTCTTACAAACAACTACTATATTCTGTTTTCTCAGTCATCACCCACTGCTTTGATGTCCATTCTCTAGAACCAAGTATGTCTCCTGATTCATATCTGAGCTTACCATGCTCTGCAGATACCGATCTAGGGAGAGCTCTCCAGCTACTCCCTCCAAAGCCAACATATGCAGCTGAATTAGCTCCTCTTGAAACCATCGGAACTTTAATCATAAGACCTTTACCCAGATCTGGCTTCCATCCTGTTCCCTCAAGCTTTATCATAAATATAGTACACTTCAAGTCTTGAGTGTAAGTGGCTCCCTTGAGAAAATCCAAGTATTTTAGTAAGGATTATTCAAAATTAAACTGGTTTTACTGGTTTTAATTGCAAAATTTTGTGTCCTCTAGAAGCCCTCTTCAATTTGAGATACCAAATCAGGTGTCACCGTGGCTGGGAATTTTGTTTAGGGAAAGGCTTATAATGAGTGATCCTCATAAAGCTATAGGAACAGTAAAAATAACCCTGTTATTAACTGAAATGTGTTTTCTTACTATACTTCTTATGAAAGGCTTAAAATAGTCAAACATACTCTCATATTTGTAGTAAAATACAAAATCTCTCACTAAGATCTTTTATAAAACCAATGGAAAACAACATATTTCTATACAATTTATATTTAACAAATACGTCAATTCCTCTGAGTTCTCCTTAACATGTTATTGTGTTAATTTCACCCAGCTGTCCTCCGTCTCCTGGCAGTCTTTGTTGAACCAAGAGATGGAGTGGCCAATTTCTCAGCTGCATGGATGCAGGGAAGGCAGTAGGGACAGAAGGCAGCCCATTATGTGGACATTAAAAAACCTCTTCCAAAGTAATTCCAATGGAGTAAAACAGATCCTTCATTTTACAAAAATGTTCCTATTAAATTTAGTGAAACTCTTCTCCATTTAGGAGCCTTCTGGACAACCTACTCTTGGTATGCCTGAGAGATAAATATTGAGGATCACACTAGGTTCTTAGGGGAAGTGATCTGTCAGGACGGAAAACAATCACAACTGACCTCATACTTAATGGTGAAACACTGAATGCTTTTCCCTTAAAATAGGGAATAATGTAAGAGTGTCCACCCTAGCCACTTCTTCCAACCTTGCACTTAGAAGTTCAGTCAGGGAAATTTGGCAAACACAAAAATTAATTAAATAAATAAAATCCAGATTGGAAAGAAGTAAAACTATCTATATTCACAGATGATATAATCTGGAAAATAAAAAATCCTAAGGAAATCATCAAAAACTACTAAAATTAGTAAATGAGTTCAGCAAAGTTGCAGGATACAAGATCAATATGTAAAAATTGTGTTTCTATGTACTAGTACTTCCATAACCTGAAAATGAAATTTTAAAAAATTTCACTTAGAATACCATCAAAAAGAATAAAATACTCAGGAATAAATTTAACAAAAGTGTAAGATTTTATACTGAAAACAAGGCATTTTTGAAGAAGATCTGAAAGAAGGAAAGAAAGCTCATATTCATTTATTAGAAGACTTCAGATTATCAAGATGTCAACATTCCCCAAATGGATCTACAAATTTAATCAATCTTAATAATCCTTTTCTTGCATAAATTAACAAATTGATCCCCCAAATTAATACGGAAATGCAAAGGTCATAGAATAACCAAAACAATTTTATGGAAAAAAAAAAAAAACCAACTTGGAGGATCTCTCTCCTGATATTCAAACCGTCCTACAAACCCCAGTGATCAAGCCAGCGTGGTGCTGGTATGAGGACAGGCACAAACAATAGAATTCAGGGTCCAGAACAAACCCATACACTTACCATCAATTGATTTCAACAAGGGTCCTAAAATAAAATGAAGGGGAACAAGTCTTTTTTAAGACTATTTAGTGGTGCTAGGACCACTAAAAATCCACATTCAAAAGAATTCAATTGGACTCTTACCTCACATAATATACACAAACTGGCTCAAGTGACAAAAATAAAAACTCAAGAAATTGAACTTTATCAAAATTAAAGCTTCTGTACAATGAAGAACATCATCAAGAATGTGAATGAGGGACCCAGAGAATTGGAGAAAATATTGATGAGGGACTTAACACCCAGAATATAAAAAAAAAAACTTTAAAAAATCAACATTGAAGTAGCAACCCAATTTAAAAAATGAGCAAACGATTTGATTTTGCCAAGGAAGGCTCACTATCATTTGTCACTAGAAAAATGACCAAAAAATTACAGTGAGATACCACTTCATCCCTAGTAGGACAGCTAATATAGGAAAGACAGACGATAACAAGTGCTGGTGAAGTCTTGGAACAAGGGGAACCCTCGTGCTCTGCTGGTAGAGTAAGGAGTCATGGCTGATGGGTACAGGATTTCTTTCTTTTTTTTTTTTTTTTCAGACAGTGTTACTTTGTCACCCTCAGTAGAGTGCTGTGCTATCACAGCTCACAGCAACCTCCAGCTCTTAGGCTTAGGTGATTCTCTTGCCTCAGCCTCCAGAGTAGTTGGGACTACAGGTGCCCACCACAATGCCTGGCTATTTTTTTGTTGCAGTTTGGCCGGGACCGGGTTCAAACCCGCCATCCTCAGTACATGGGGCTGGGGTCCTACCTGGGTATGGAATTTCTTTTGAGGTGATGAAAATGTTCTAAAATTTGCTAGTAGTGATCATTTCACAACTTTATAAATATGCTTAAATCCATTGAATTGTACACTTTATTTTATTTTCCTAATTTACTCGAAAAACTATTAGGAGAGAGTCACAGAGATCCAATCATTTAGTCAGACTGAGAGCTGGGACACCAGCAAAGAGGAGATTGTAAGAGACTTACGAGGATAAAACTGTCTAACCATGTGAAAGACACGATTAGGCAGAATTCTGAAATTAGTCAATATTTAAATGGAGAGTAGGGAGAATTAATGTTTAGAAAACAGTTTCTGTTAAGGCTTAAACTCTATTTGTCAACTAACTGTGCAAATTTTTAAAAGTACTCATGTTGTTGTAATATATGGGGTTTTCTATCTTGAAAGAAATAAGAGAAATATTGGATTTTTACCTTCAAGTTGTTTCTGGATTATTTAGGTAAAACATGGCTTGGAGATAAAAAATCACTTTAAAACAAAACTATTCCTAAGTAGTACGCTACTTTGTAGGTGTGTGACAAATGGCAATTTATTTTTACTAAATTAGTTTATTATGACTTGATTTTTCTTCTTCTTGCCTCCCTTCTCGCAGCCCAACTTTCAGCTAGTCTCACTGATCACGTCATGCAGATATCCTACCAATTGTCAATTTACTTTGTTCTTCAGAAACAAAAGTAAATGATACTTCTTTAAGGTTGGCTAATGTCACTAATGGTAAAAATTAGTTATTTTAGTTCCATTCCAGTTTTTCTTTAGTGTAAATCCAAATCATGCTCTAAGCAATTTAAAAAGATCTATGGAGAGTAGAGTGAGGTTGAGTGTCCTCATACAGCTATGTCCAAAAACTAGTCCGCTATCAGCTGCTGAAGGGCAGCTTATGCTGCCTGGAGGCCAGGGAGCCCAGCATGGAACAATGGCAGGAAAATAGTGTGCCTTCATTCCTTAATTCACATGCAAGTGAGGTGCCAATCAAGTGCTGACAACCATGGAGAGACTAAAATCAAAAGTGGGCAGAGATACACTTTCAAAAGGAGCTGTTTTCACACATTTCTAAGGGATGTTTTTAATAGTGGTTGTGAACATGCCACTAATAACATGGAAAAGGAAATGAAAGTAATAAGAAAAATACTAATTTTATATC
Organism: Galagoides demidoff; assembly: GCA_963574575.1. Classification (NCBI taxonomy): domain Eukaryota; kingdom Metazoa; phylum Chordata; class Mammalia; order Primates; family Galagidae; genus Galagoides; species Galagoides demidoff. Next base: position 12,649 of record CAUYQV010154108.1, on the reverse strand, counting down.
AGCTGAGATGACTCAGTAAACTAATGAAAAATGCTTATTAAAATTATTCATGTTTGATAAAAAATATGAACACTCTCATATGGGCTGAAGGAAGAAACATCAGTGTACACTGATTTATTGAGCACTGCAAACAGGGAAGGCAAGTTGTGCTGGGATCAGGGAGTGGGCATTGACAAGGAAGGCCTGCTCATTTGCAAATGAAAAAAAATTCTTTTTAAGGTTACTGGAGTTGGCCAAACTGATCACCTGCAAGAGAACAACCAAACACTCGGAAATGGCCAACGATGGAAGCAATGGGATCACTTCATCAAAGTGGCTGGAGAAAGGGATGATGAAAAAGGTCAAAAACTGCATTGTTTTCAATGACAGTTAATTTTCAAAAAAATGAACCAAATTTTTAACAACTACTATAAAGCAAAAGTAAGTGCATTAGTTGTAGATGTCTTTCCAAGGGAATTTGGTAAGTGCATTCTAATTAAGATTACTAATTCTATTAAGTAAAAATAACTTCCTAAGACAGCAAGTTAAGGCTTTGTAAATGATAGTTTTATAACTACAATGTCACATATTATTTTAAATACAGAGAAAAGATAACACAGGCAGAAATGTTAACTTTGAAAATTCACTAGGAACTCATAAGATAAATAGTACTTGCCTTTTGTCTCTAATGACCGAATCCTGGAATTGATACCAGTGTTGTCTTACCAATATCTATTTTTACTAGGAATACAGAAAGTTTAGAGAATTGGAAATTTGAGTTGTTACCACACGATGAGAGTAAAAACAGTGAAAAGAATGCTTTGAATATTATTTTTCTCCCTATGATAGTGAAGTGTATACTACTCTTTTTACGGAGTTAGATCTGGTTAACTTCTGAGATTTACGACCATAAAATGAACACTAGTTTTGAAAAGAAATCTGACTAGAAGATATTCTTCAGGAGAAATTCAATACTTTAAGATAGGATATAATTATAAATTATGGTCTGTTTTCAAAAACAATCAGCTAAATATTAAAGCTCTACAACTATTTTGTGCTCTAAGTTTAAAAGTAATTTCTCTTCATATACCTATTACATTTGTAGTTTCATTTTAAACTACAATAACATACAATTCTAATAAATGGCAAGGTACTTTTCGTCTGATACCTGTCATTCAGATAATGAGAACTATTAAGTAATTACATTTACTAGTGAAACTATACTTGCTAGCAAGTTTACATTTAACATAAATTTTCTTATAATTTATTACCTAAAGAAGAATTTGAACATGTATAATAGTGGTAGAAAAACAATTTTCTATGCATTCAAACATGATGCTATAAAGTAAGACTGTTTCCTAAGAAATGTGTATGTGTTGAGTCTTTAAGAGCAAAATTTTACAATTCACTGAAAATTTACTGAATCCAAAGGATTTAATATTTGATGTATATAGTGTGTTACCAAAACAAGAAACTAAACTATAATTTAAGATTTATATATCCACAATTCACTTTCTTAAAAGGCTGATATCCAAATTATGAATCTATGTAAAACAATTTCATACTTATGTTAAAAATCCTGAGAGAATGTTTGCCAATATTTTAAATACCAGGACTTTTTCCCCTTAGAATACTGGTGAGCATAGGAAAAAATATTTCATTGTTTATTGTTTCTTTAATATAAAATGCTATCTTTTAAAAAGCCTCTTGAAATAGAAACATTGTAAAATTAAATATTGTATTTATCAAATTTGTCAAAACTAAACTTAACATAAAATTCATCCATGTGCATTATTATTTGCTTACAGGAATCCATTTTATGAGCCCCCCTTTCTTCATTTGCTACTAGCTGTACACTTCCATTATGTATCTCAATCAAACTTACTTCACAAAAAGTAGAAAATGTAAGAGATTGGATTAATCACCATTAATATTTTAAAATCTCAACTACATATATTACATTAAATAGACTTCTCAGCCCTGGTGCTGCCTGACAGATATGTGATGTGCCAGTGGTTATATTCTATTCCTCCTCCCTCGCACGTGCCCCCTGCAGAGACAGCAGACTACAGAAGCTGACCCTTACTGAGACCATCTTGTCTCTCTGACAAAGCTCCTTTTTAACTTCTTACTTACTGGTTACTTCCTGTGATGGAGAAAAACTTTAGCTCAGCTTGTGATAATTTCACAGGCCCTGAGGACCCTGACCCTAATAGCCTCAAGGTCAGAAGTCAAGTCTTGTTCTGAAACATCTGTGTGCTTTATATTGAAGTGGAACAAAAGTAGAGAAATATTCACCAGTGTGTGACAAGAAGGACGGGCAAACTAGGACTGACACACTGGTCACTGTTAACCCTGGGATCTTAAGTTCATTTTTAAAACTGTCCAAAATACGCTTAAACTCCAATGTTGTCCATGGTTTTTAAAATGTCTTAAAGTAAAAAAAAATGGGAGTATATGTTTTACAGAACTCTAAAATTTGATTAGCCTTGCAGGATTTCAGACATATTTTAAGGTACTCTACAAGTCAAGAAATTTCATGTCTTAAGTAATTTAGCAGCTTACAAAGAAAAAATAAGCTATATATAACTATATCTATGGAGATATATGTGTATATATATACATATCTAGCTATATATCTATATTTGTAAGGATTGAAGAAAATTATTTAAAAAACATTTGTATTTTAAAAAGTACATCATACTAGTGTATTGAAGAGCTATCTTAAGACACTCATGATATATGTCAAAATAAATAAATAAATTCAGCAGAGTTAAAAGTACTTGAAAATAATGCCTAAAACTGAAATCAATTTAGGAGATAAATGAATTAACTTATTTATTGACCTTAAGAGAGTACCAGCAAGTATTTGTAGATTTAGGTCAATTAAAGTATCCTTCAGGTGTCAGGGGTCACCACTAGTTTTGTATCTAAATCTTGTGGGTAAGCAAAAAGGGAGGCTGAAAGACCTTAAAACCATATTTAATTTCCATGACAAAGAGAAATTCATACCAAAGTCTAGAAGCATAAAAAATAGACAATCAATGTTGCACCTGCTTTTAATATCCACTTAGATCTATTCAGATTTAAAATTATCAATTGTACTTTTATCAAGTTAATCATTTTACTGCAGCATTGGTACCTTCCTGTGACCCAGGTATTATGGACAGGGAGGCATGAATTCTTCATTAGTGGATTTTTTGGATTGACTGTATCATATGAACCATACTGGCACAAGATTGTGATTCTTGTAATACTGCATATAAAAATGACCACATCAAAAAATGTGTTTATTTTTTCTATTATGTATACATTATCTTAACTTTAAAAATCAGATTATTTTCAAATGCAAAGATTTTTATGGCCAACCAATGCATTCTAGTGAAAAGCAGATCAATGGAAGCTTTCTGATACTTTTAATATCAAGAACTATCTAGTAGAAATAATAGTTTAAAATTATTACAGTATTCCTAAATATTCAAAGGGTCTTTTGAAATTTTAAACATTTTCCAGATAATATAAGCTTCAGTGGTTACACATAAAGCAGGAAATATAAATATCATGAAATATATAGAAATTGGCACTGTAATGTAGAAATTAAAAAGCAATCTGTAAATAAAGAACAGGCAAACAGCCTTCTGGTGAGCAGTGAAAAGCTCTGTCACCATAAAATAAATGGGTATACTCTTTGCAAACATAATAAAATTATTTATTCAAAATATTTTATTTTCATCCTTTATAAAATAACTTAAAGTAAAGATACCAAGAAAAAAGGGAGAAGAGGGAATAAATCTATAAGGAGACTGAGAATTAAAAAGAGTTAAATGTGCACTTACCAGTTCAACAAAAGCAAGTCCTCCATAGCTGTGAGCAACAAAAAATACATTCTCAGCTGCAGACTGGGCTATAAAATGGTCCCAAACATAGACTGCATGTTCTTCAGGAGAACCATTTTCCTACAAATAAAACAAATATTGTATCCAATTATTGTCATAGTAATCAACAATTAAATTATATGCTTATATACACAGCATAAGATGGTTATAGCTCATTCAAAATAAAAGCAATACAAAAGAACTACACTGAAGATTAAAATTAGAGACTAAATTATCAAACTATTAGCAAAATGCTACTGAGCTTAACTGCCAGTATAATCTTCTGAAGCAAAATATTCAAAATGAACAGTGTTAAGAAGAAACATTCTAGGTATACCTGAGATATTAAAATACATATAAATATATTAGAATCATACAGCAGAAACTTATTGTGGTCTTGAGATAAAATAATGTGATATTAAAATTATTTATTTATATTCTTATATGTAGATCTGAAAATATTTACCATATATAATCTAAATTATTTGGTTTATAAGATTTTAAGTGTCTCTGTAGCTGAAAATAAGAAGAAAGTCAGAAAAGTATTTTCTATTTAAATTATTAAAAATATACATACATTTTTCTAAAAGTAATTTTTATACATATTATATTTCCAAAACTGGGAAAAACCTAAGTGTATGTTAGGTTTTTATGTTTTTCCTGATTTGCTAAATCCTAAATAAATGTATTACTTAATATAATAAATGTATTACTATAATAATTTCATTTTTCTGTATTTATTTTTATAGGTGATATCTTTAAAGCCAAAAGCTGGATAATGTGAAAAACAAAAACAAAAATAATTAAAAATCTAAATAATACTGATGAAAAAGCAAACTGCTAAGAACTATAAAAGATTATGAAAATCTTCTATACAAGTATTTCTTAGAAATTTTAACACTAAAAGACTTATTTCCTAAGAATGTCATGAGTATAGGACACATTTTTCACCTTAGAAATTTTGTAGTGACTTATTAGGGTTCGTCTGCACAGCTTTATCTGCCATCTAAAAGCTACTCTTCCCTAATGTCTCTCTCTGCCCTAAATCTCTCCACAAAGCCACTGCTAATGGTCATGTCCTTTTAGATGTACCATAGACACTTCAAACTCAACCAACACAACCCTGTGTCATTCTAGAAATGTTCTTCATGTCTAGATGAAATCTGAGAATCGTCTTTTTTCTCTCTCCCCCTCAAATTCCTCCTACAATCAATCTTTTAAATCTTACTGATTCTGCCACCAACTGTCTCTTAAATCCATCTACTTCCTTCTACTCTCATTTCATTTGGGTTAGTTCAAGCCACCATCATCTCACACGTGGATGGCTGCAACAATCTCTAGCCAGTTTCCTGCCTCTAGGATTGACATGTTCTAATTCTGTAGTGAGAACAACCTTTCAAAAATGCAAATGTGATAATGTTGCCAAGTCACTCACTTCCTGCTTAGAACCCACCAAAGTTTTCTCATTGCCTTCAAGATGAAGTTTGAGCTCATCAACATGATATTCAAGGCCCTTCACTATCTATCTAGCTTTGTTCTTTCTCCTGAACTCCTTCACCATGGCCCTGCAAAATACCTCTACTCAGAGACCACGGAGAGCACTCTCTGTGCTCCAGGTGCCTGGAGCAAGGTGCAGTAATAAAACTGTGCCACACTTTTCCTGTCCAGGGATCATTTCATTTGTCAGGAAAGTGAACTTTGTGCTTTGTCTCACTTCCCACACCTTCACTGCAAATAATCCGTACTTGTCTTCAGTAGTGAAATGAGATCTCAGCTCTTCTGGGAAAGGCTCCTCCCTCTTACCCCCAGGGGTGAGGCAATGTCCTCTAACATTCTATGCATGCTCCTTCTACTGCAAGGAAGGTCCTGTGTTGTGACTGCTACTAAGATTATCACATTCTTGAGGCCAAGAGCAGCAGTGTCTTGTTCTTGTCAAATCTTAGTGTAATAAATGAAAAATGAAAATACAACATTTATCATTAGGCTAATTACCGACAACCTTGTATTCATATACTAGAACACAAACATGCTATCAAAGATACCTATTACTATTATGAAACTGCTCTTACCTAAAACATATACAATGAATAAAATAATTGGAAGGAAACTCTTATAGAGATATTAGACTTTCATAATTTAGCTTTCATTGTTTTAAAAATAGGAAAACATCATGATAAAAATGAGGATCACAGCTAATTCTGAGGAAGGAAGGTGAACTTGTGAGCAGCAAATAGACTTGTAGTGGCTGTCAGTGCCCCATTTCTTAACTAGGATGGTAGTTACACAAGTGTGTTCTTTATAGTTAGTCTTTAAACTGACCAAACATATTTAGTCCTTTTCTGTATATGTAGGGTGACCATATAGAATTTCTTGTGTACACTTTCAAGAGTAAAGAAAGATATTATCAGTAACTATACTGGGAGAACAAGTCTAAACTGAGACTGGCCTGCAAAAACCTGGACATCTGGTCACCCTACTTATATTTTGCAATGAAAGAAATGTAAAAACAAAAAAAGAGAAAGTTAACAGAGTTTTCACCTACTCATAGTTGGCAGAACTAACCATGCTAAATACCTGTGATGGTCCTACATATACTATATATGGACAGGATAAAAATATATAATGCGATTACTCTGTCTACATTAAGCTTTCTGCTGGAAGTGGAAGAGGAGGGATGATAAGAAATATGCCATGATCCTTTTAATAAGGTTCCAGGAACATTAAGAACCAGCAGTGTGTGATGAGTATTACTTTTTCTATTCCTGTTGGACTGTCTTGGCACCAAGGCCAATGGGTCCACTAGCCATCCACACTTCTTGACCTCAGTGAGGCTCCCCCTGCCATCTTCTCTCAATCACTAATTTTTCTTCTGTGCTGTGGGGACCCATCTGTCTCAGTCTTTTCATTCCCCTCTCAGTTTATGTTCTCTCTTGACAGACTCCTAACTAGTCTCATTTCTTCTAGTCTTTCCCTTTACTGTGCTGCCAGATCAAAGTCTTTCTGAACAAGCCACTCTCCTGCTAATGTCATTTACTGAAATGGCTCCCTTTGCCTACAAAACAACCAGAATGCTTTAGCCAACATCTTCTCTAAGCCCACTGATGTAGTCTTTCCTCTCACCATTCCCAGGGACCTTGTGCAGACCAATCTGTATTACATATTCACAGTCTGAAAACACTAGGCAAACCTCTATCATGGAATTCTGTCTGAGATCATCTGGGTAATACAGCTCAGATTAGGCAAAGGCTAAAGGCAGAGGACTTGTCAAGTAAACCATATTCCTCAGGGTGGTAGCACAGTGAACAGAAAGGAAGGGATAGAATGAATCATAAAGGAAGAATGAGCAAAGCTTTGTGACTCACAAAACATGAGGGAAATTGCCAGCCAGGTCCAAGAGGCCCCAAATGACTAAAGGACAGCTATGAACCAACAGTTATTTCTCCTGTTTAAAAAAAAGATTACTGTTTCCAGAGATTAGTAGTATAGCTGTAATAGTAGTGTCTTTTCCTCCAAAGTCCATGGGAACAGTATCTGTTAAGAATAGCCTATCAGCAGTAGGAAAGAGAAACCTCAAGTTTCAGCCTAACTCTAAGGTCATCAAGCTATTCTTTAGTTTTAGAGTTTAAAGCTAAACATTCTAAAAAGTAAAAACACTGAAAAAAGTGTCTACGATATTCACAAGGGGGTATTTTATAGGCTCAACTAACCTGTCCAACCCACAGGACTATGAGTTTGTCTAGTTGTCCATCTACTCAAAAAGACATAAGAGTGGGAAGGGAAGAGTGCCAGCACAGCAGCCCCTGACAGTCCTTTCTAGTGGGAGCTCATGTTAGTTCTGACAGCAGCCCACACAGCCTCCCAGGAGTTACCTTTCGTCCACAGAATGTTAATTTAGGGTTGAGGGAATCAGACTCACCTTGGGCAAATGTAGGGGTGATCCAGGCTTAAAGTGATTATACCCCACAGAGGCTAATGCCTCCTGCAACAGCTCCATGGGCACAGCACGCAGGGCTCTTCCCATGAGAGACGTGTCCAGTTTCAAGCATCACTCCTCTAGGGGAAGATCAAAGCTCTGGTATTTATAGTCCATTCTAGTTCCTACTAATACTGATGCCTTTTACCAATTATGGGTCAGTTTCTACCATAAGCAGAGTTGCCCAGCAATATCCACCAAGAGTGGCTGCTATGGGGTGTGCTGCCCAGAATCTTTCCATTTATATGGCACTCATCTCCTGAGCTGAGGGGCCTGCCGTAGCTGAGACACTCTCTAGGAATTGCCCTTTCCCAAAGAGACCTACTATTGCTTAAGGGTATAATCCCACCACTGGACTCTTGCTGAAGAAGGACATTTCTGAAAAGTCATCCCAGGTCTAGAGATCACCTGGGGCTCATTGAGGCCTTTGTTGTGACTTTATTACAGCTCAGCTCCTGCTGAATTTTTTTTTTTTCCACTTCTCTACAGGTGCTAATCCCAAGTAAACAACCCAACAAACTTCCCACATGCAAATTTCCATTTCTAAATCTGTAATCTGGAAACCCAACCAAAGAGATAACCTTATAAGGCTTCCAGGCAAAAAGAGCTAGAAAGTCAACTGAAGGTCAGAATCTCATGCAGAAGAAGAAAGGATTATTAACTAACCTTTGACCTACAACATCTTATAAGAAATATATAAAAAGTATTTATAATACAGCATTTGTATGCCGTCTTATGACACCTATGTTTAAAACTACTGCAAAATATGGTTGCCTCAAGGTTACCTGCCAGCTCTACCATGAGTCATAGTAGCTTAAATTTAACCCTATACCACTTCCTGAGTTCTTTTCTATACTATTTCTTTAATGTGCCAAATCACTTTTCGTTTTCCTAGAACTATGGTCCCCAACTCCGGGCTCTGGACCAGGTACTAGTTCATGCTGTCAGGAGCCCGTAGCAGAGCTCCATCTCCCCTACCCCCTCTGCAGGACAAATTATCTTCCACAAAACTAGGAACTAGTTGCACAGTAGGAGGTGAGTGGCAGGTGATGGAGTGAAGCAGCTTCATTTGTACTTGGCAACTGCTGCCCATAGCTCCCATCACCCACCCCCAGTTTCACCTTCCCCCTACTGCTCATGGAAAAGTTCACTTTCATGAAACTCGTCCCTGGTGCCAAAATGGTTAGAGACCGCTGCTCCAGAATGTGAACAACTTGAAGGTAGATTGTCTTTTTAATTCTTCTTATAGACACAAGCCTGCACTCAATAAATGATTAACAATGTCAGTGCCATTGGCAACGATACTGTGGTCAAAATCTTATTAAGTTCATTTCAAAAATCAAAATGAAGGAGTACTTAAACTCCATTTCAGGAATCTATGTATCTATATTTTAATAATCTGAAATGTGGCAAAAGATGGATACTTAAGGATATTCATCATTCTCTCATTTACAACAGCAAAAATTTGAAGAAGGCATAAGTATCCTATAATGGAAAAATAATTTTTTTAAAAAGATAGGTTCTTGTTCTAACACCAGGCTTGAGTGTAGTGTTGTGAATGCAGCTCAATGCAGCCTCAAACTCCTGGGCTCAAGTGATCCTCCCGCCTCAGACTCCCAAAGTGTGGGATTAAAGGCTTGAGCCACTGTGCCTGGCTAACAATACATATTCAAATAAATTATAGTTTAAGTGTCTAAGGAAATATTATCTGCTATTCAATTAGTTTATAATGAAATATATGCAGCTCATCTCGTTTTACATGTACCATAATTTTTATAATGTAAAAAAGCTTAAAAAAGACTTTTAAAAGAGAATCAAAACTATTAAAAGCAGCTGAGCTGCCTTTAGATGGTGGGATTAGGAGTATGTTCTACTTGTAGCTTCTTTACACTTTTCTGCATTGCTCAACATTTCTACAAAGTCATGCTTTTTATAACAAAACAAGTAAACACCAACACCAAAATCAGAAATGCCACTAATTGAGTGCTCATGGCTTCCCAAGGGACTGGCTGTGTGCGCAGCACCTGTGCACCTTCACACCTAACACCTTCCAGGGTCTGGGATAAACCTGGCCGTGTGCGTAGCACCTGTGCACCTTCACACCTAAAACATTCCAGGGTCTAGGACGAACTGGCCATGTGCGTAGCACCTGTGCACCTTCACACCTAATACATTCCAGGGTCTGGGATGAACTGGCTGTGTGCGCAGCACCTGTGCACCTTCACACCTAACACATTCCAGGGTCTGGGATGAACTGGCTGTGTGCATAGCACCTGTGCACCTTCACACCTAAAACATTCCAGGGTCTGGGATGAACCTGGCCGTGTGCGCAGCAGCTGTGAACCTTCACACCTAACACATTCCAGGGTCTGGGACGAACCTGGCTATGTGCATAGCACCTGTGCACCTTCACACATAAAACATTCCAGGGTCTGGGATGAACCTGGCCGTGTGCGCAGCAGCTGTGCACCTTTACACCTAACACATTCCAGGGTCTGGGATGAACCTGGCCGTGTGCATAGCACCTGTGCACCTTCACACCTAACACATTCCAGGGTCTGGGATGAACCTGGCCGTGTGTGTAGCACCTGTGCACCTTCACACCTAACACATTCCAGGGTCTGGGATGAACCTGGCCGTGTGCGCAGCACCTGTGCACCTTCACACCTAACACATTCCAGGGTCTGGGATGAACCTGTCCATGTGCATAGCACCTGTGCACCTTCACACCTAAAACATTCCAGGGTCTGGGATGAACCTGACCATGTGTACAGCACCTGTGCACTTTCACATCTAACGCATTCCAGGGTCTGGGATGAACCTGCAAGCAGCAAATGAGGAAAGTCGTTTCACACAGGTTTAAGAGTAAGAAGAGATAGCTGAAAGTTAGATCATAAATGAAGAAACATAACTACAAAAATTAGAAGAGCACGTGTTGTGTAGAGTTTGAGACTACTAGTGTTGTTATGAGAAACCCGAGGGCAGCACTGTATTCGAAGCCCAATAACAAGAATAGTGATGTTGATTCATCTAAACAAGGTTAATGATGCTATGGGGACTTCAGTTTTCAAGGATTTTTTCATAATGGCCATTCTGATATGTGTAAGGTGGCACCTCACTGTGTTTTTAATTTGCATTTCTCTGATGATTAGTGATGTGGAAAACATTTTTTCATTGTGTTGGTCATTTGTGTTCTTTTGAAAAATTTCTATTCATGTGTTTTGCCCACTTTTTGTTTATATGTTTTTTTTTTTCCCTATCACACTCAGGTAGAGGGCCGTAGCATCACCACTCACAGCAACCTCCAGCTTTTTGGCTTAGGCGATTCTCTTGCCTCAGCCTCCTGAGTAGCTGGGACTACAGGTGCCTGCCACAATGCCCGGCTATGTTTTGTTGCAGTTTGGCCAAGGCCAGGTTTGAACCTGCCACCCTTGTTATACAGGGCCAGAGCCCTATCCACTGGGCCACAGGCGCTGCCCTGTTTTGCCCACTTTTTGATGGGGATGTTTTTCTGGCTGATTGGAGTTCTATATAGATTCTGGTTATTAGCTACTTGTTGGGTTTATAGTTTGCAAATATTTTCTCCTATGCTGTGTGTTGTCTATTTCTCTGTTGATTGTTTCCTTTGCTGTGCAAAAGCTTTTTATTTATTTATTTATTGTTAGGGATTCATTGAGGGTACAAGATACCATGTTATACTGATTGCATTTGTTAGGTAAAGTCCCTCTTATAATTGTGTCTTGTCCCCAAAAGGTGTGTCACACACTGAGACCCCATCCTGCTCCCTCCTCTCTTTCTGCTTCCCCCTTCCCCCACCCCACCCCCTTGTACTAGGTCATTAATTGTCCTTATATTAAAATTGAGTACAAGCATCGGATTTATGCTTCTTCATTCTTGTGATGCTTTATTAAGAATAACGCGTTCCACTTCCATCCAGGTTAATACAAAGGAAGTAAAATCTCCATCTGTTTTAATGCCTCAGTAATATTCCATAGTATACATATACCACAGCTTGTTAATCTATTCTTGGGTTGGTGGGCATTTAGGCTGTTTCTACATTTTGGTGATTGTAAACTGAGCTGTGACAAAAAGTCTAATGCAAGTGTCCTTATGATAAAAGGATTTTTTCCCTTCTGGATAGATGCCCAACAATGGGATTGCAGGATCAAATGGGAGGTCTAGTTTGAGTTGAGGGTTCTCCATACTTCCTTCCAAAAAGGTTGTATTAGTTTGCAGTCCCACCAGCAGTGTAAAAGTGTTCTTTCTCTCCAGGTCCATGTCAGCATCTGCAGCTTTGAGATTTTGTGATGTGGGTCATGTCATTCTCACTGGGGTTAGATGGTACCTCAGGGTGGTTTTGATTTGCATTTCTCTAATAATTAGGGACGATAAGAATTTTTTCATATGTTTGCTAGCCATTCATCTGTCTTCTATAGAGAAGGTTCTATTCATCTCTCTTGCCCAGTGATATACAGGATTGTTGGCTTTTCTCATGTGGATTAATTTGAGTTCTCTATAGATCATAGTTATCAAGCTTTTGTCTGATTCAAAATATGCAAATATCCTTTCCCAGTATGAAGGTTGTCTATTTGCTTTTGTTGTTGTCTCCTTAGCTATATAGAAGCTATCCAGTTTCCTTAAGTCCCATTTGTTTATTTTTATTGTTGTTGCAATTGCCACGGAATTCTTCCTCATAAAATCTTTCCTCAGGCTGATATCTTCCAGTGTTTTTCCTATGCTTTCTTTAAGGATTTTTATTGTTCCATGCCTTAAGTTTAAGTCTTTTATCCATCTAGAATCAATTTTGTGAGTGGAGAAGGGC
>CAUYQV010154105.1:0-15925 GCA_963574575.1 Galagoides demidoff | reverse complement strand
CCAAGATGTACAAGACCACACCTGATGTCATCTTTGTATTTGGATTCAGAACTCACTTTGGTGGTGGGAAGACAATGGGCTTTGGCATGATTTATGATTCCTTGGATTATGCAAAGAAAAATGAACCCAAACATAGACTTGCAAGGCATGGCCTGTATGAGAAGAAAAAGATGTCAAGAAAGCAGCGAAAGGAACACAAGAACAGAATGAAGAAAGTCAGCGGCACCGCAAAGGCTAATGTTGGTGCTGGCAAAAAGTGAGCTGGAGATTGGATAATAGGCAAAGGAGTAAAGACTCTACAGTGATGTTATCTGCAGCCATTGTATAGATTTTTCACAAGAGGATTAATAAAGACTTTTCATGTGTCAAAAAAAAAAAAAAAAAAAGAGCTGGGAGATGGTGTGACAACCCAGAGAAAGAAAAGAAAGAACGCCCACAGTTGAGGGCATGTGGGTAGCTGAATTTAAGGAGGATGGAAAGAATGGTAATAGTAGACAAATGCACAAGGTATTGTGAACATGAGTGCTGTGTCTTTTTTTTCTTCCAGCAAAGTTGAAGACAGAAATTTTTCCAGGTGTTTCCCTTCCTGAGGTTCTATGTTCATATTGCGTTGTTTGTCTGCTACACTCAGGAACCACTTGAGGCTAAAGGAACCAATTCTAAAAGACCAAGGAGCTGGTGAGTGTAAAGAGAAGAAGGTGCATTTCCTTTTGGGCTCCTCAGTGGTTTGTGCAAAAGGGAACTCGGGGTCAGGGGAGGGCCTGCTAGCAAGAAAGAGAGAGAAAGTGGGCAGAGATTGATTGTAGTCCTTACTGAAAAACAATGAGTTAATAGTTTAACTTTTCATTTCACAAAAAAGACTGACCATCCTCACAGACACTCCCTTTGAAAATATTTTTTCCTCCCTTTCTTTTTACAAAATTAGAGATTTGGAGGTCAAGGCTGTCACCTACTGACAATGCAGCTACAGACTAAAACCAGTACCATCAATTTTTTTTTTTTTTGAGACAGTCTCACTATGTTGCCCTGGGTAGAGTGCTGTGGTGTCACAGCTCACAGCAACCTTGAGGGATTCTCTTGCCTCAGTTTCCCAAGTAACTGGAACTACAGGTGCTAGCTACAATGCCCAGCTGTTTTTTTGTTGTAGTTGTTATTGTTTAGCAGGCCCGGGCTTGGTTGAACCCACTGGCCTCAGGGTATGTGGCTGGCATTCTAACCACTAAGCAATGGATGCCAAGCCATCATCACTGTCTTATTGAAAGTGCTTTAAAAAGAAAATATTACTCATGAAAACTCTGTTTCCAAGGGGAGAAATATTGGATGAATGTAAACTCTAGGGCTTTCCTAAGATAACAGAGACTCCTGTCAGAGTGAATCTGAGTTTCCTGCAATAATTTTGAGCTCAGTGTTATTTTCAAAATCTAGAACATGGACAGACACCGAAGCCAGCTTTCTAAGTCTTTTAAAATAAATAAGGTAAAAATTCTGGTGAAAATTTTATGTTCTAGTATTTGATTTAAAAATATAGTTGCTAAATAGTTACTACATGAAAAAGTCATGGAAACATCGTCAGAATAAGCATTCAATCTTCTTCATATGAAGTCTCTTGCTGGAAATAACAAATAGTTAATTTAGTAAATTTAGTAAAATTAGCATTTGTATAGAAAAGTGATCTGGACATACTATACACAAAACCCCAAATCTGTTTATATAATTTATTTAAAATTTATTGTTGCTTGTTGTCTTACAAGTGTAACATTCTTGTATACAACATTCATTAAAGAGGCACAATTCTTATTTTGAGGTGGCACAGATGAGACCATTTTTTCACTGAATACCCTTTCATTAGGAAATTTAACTACAAGCCATATTTCTGTACAGTTGCTTGAAATTCTAATCCTAAGATAAAATTCAGTTTTTCTCTCTCAGAACTGTCATATACAAATAGCACCTGACTACAGCCTTATGCCTCCTATTATAAGCAGAGTCATTTCACAGTGGAGGTTTTTCAAACAGAATTTTTTTTTTTTTTTTTTTTTTTTTTAGGGACAGAGTCTCACTTTGTTGCCCTTGGTAGAGTGCTGTGGTGTCACAGCTCACAGCAACCTCCAGCTCCTGGGCTTAGGCAATTCTCTTGCCTCAGCCTTCTGAGTAGCTGGGACTATTTCAAATAGAAATTTTAAAAATATATTATTTTCGGCAAGCAGCTGACCTGGATAAAGAATGTGCCGCTAGATCTCAATAGGAAGTTATCCCTCAGGTGATGAGGAAGGTGTTAGCCACAGAGTTTCCCCCAGCGCCCCCCCCCCCCCAGGATTCCATCAGCCAGTGGGAAAGCTCCCCCGACAGACAGAGACAAAGCCTCAGACAGAAGGGAAGGGGGAATGATCTCACCTCTGGGAATGTGCTTTCATGTTCTCTGGTTTAACACAAACCTGGCCGTTTAGGGTTCAGAGTTCTGTCTTCCCTATTCTTTTTTTTTTTGGAGACAGAGTCTCACTTACTGCCCTCAGTAGAGTACTGTACTGTCACAGCTCACAGCAACCTCAAATTCCTGGGCTTAAGTGATTCTCTTGCCTCAGCCTCCCAAGTAGCTGGGACTGGGCTGGGTTTGAACTTACCAGCCTTGGTGGCTGTGGCTGATGCCATAACTACTGTGTTTCAGGCACTGAGCCTGTCTTCCCTACTCTTTATCTCCACTACAGTGCTGGCACTGGGACAGAAATCAAGAAAGTGACAGAGTAAGTTATAGGACACTGAACTCTAATTGATTTCTGGGTCTGGAACTAGATTTTCTTACTGACTAGTGGCTTATGAAAAAAGCCACTACCACTGCCGCCAACACAGAAGGCTGAGGTTGGTGCAGGCACAAGGGCGAATGGGGCTGGAACACACTCTCCTCAGTTCCCCACTTAGCACAAAATTCCCAGAGGCAGATTCTTGATCCACACTCTAGATCCAAGGGCTTGCTTGTTACAATGCAGATTATTGGTCCATATTCTATTTTTTTTTTTTTTTTGAGACAGTCTCACTATGTCCCCCTTGGTAGAGTGCTGTAGTGTCACAGCTCTCAGCAACCTCAAACTCTTGGGCCAAGGGATTCTCTTGCCTCAGCCTCCCAAGTAACTGGGACTACAGGTGCCCGCCACAACACCCAGCTATTTTTTGGTTGCAGTTGTCGTTGTTAGCAGGCTGGGTTGGGCTCAAACCCGTCAACCTTGGTGTATGTGGCTGGAGCCTTACCCGCTGAGCTTACGGGCACTGCCTGGTTTATACTAGATCAGTGATTTTAAACAGGTGTGCCATGAGAGGATCTTAGGTGTGCTGTGAAAAATTTTAAAGATATTTAATTAGATTATTTTGGAAAGAAGTCCAAAGCACAATAAGTATATTCTTTTTTTTTAACTTTTTTGTGATCAACATAATTTAAGTGTGCTGAGGAAGTTTAACTATAGGCTTAAGGGTGTTGTGAGATTAAAAAAAGGTTGAAAAACACTGCCCTGGGTTCATGGACTCAGAATCTTAGGAGGGATACTCGGGGATCTCAGAATCTGCCTGTAAACAAACACCCAACATAATTTCATGGCCCACCTGGGATCCATCCACATACCCTTAAGGAGCAGGATCCCTTAGAGAACCTGCTTTTCTATCCCAGATTCCATTTCTCTTTTATTCATTTTACCTTTCTCTTCATTAGCATTTAATGTTAATCACTCTGCATTTGATCATCTCTGGAATATTTTCCACTTTTCTTTTTCTTTTAGACAGTGTCACTCTATTGCCCTGGGTAGAGTGCTGTGGCATCATAGCTCAAATCAACCTCAAACTCTTGGGCTTGAGAAATCCTCTTGCCTCAGCCTCCCAAGAAGCTGGGACTACAGGTGCCCACCACAATGCCCAGCTAATTTTTTTCTATTTTTAATAGCAATGGGGTCTCACTCTTGCTCAGGTTGGTCTTGAACTCCTGAGCTCAAGTAATCCACCTGCTTCTGCCTTCCAGAGTCGTAGGATTACAGGCATGAGCCACCATGCCCAGCTCCATTTTCCACTTTGGAGTAAAGGCTTTTCGGGCTCAGGAGGTAAATAATAAGCTTTCAACATGCACAGATACCAGGAAGTTCACTGGACACTTCATTTCTATTGCTTTTTCATAAGTAGGTTTAGTAGCTTTGTTTCTAGATGAGAGGGGAAAGTATTAGAAGAATACCAATACATAGTCTTACTGTGTTAGTCTTACTGTATATTCTAATAAGCAGCTTTCTCGGGTATTGGAAGCTTCACATGTTTGTGACAAGAAAGTGGGATGGGAAAAGAGGAAAGAAAATACTTAACTCAGCACCATTCCCTGATGGTGATGGTGAGGGTGATGACAGCCACCATCACCATCATCATCATCATCATCCAGACATCATTTCAAAGGCAGCCATTGTGGATTCCTGTGGCTTTGTCAGTGTTTCATTACACACCACAGAAAACACTTCCCTGGGTTACTCAGTGCCACTAGCAAGTTCAGTGTTAGTACCATTTTGGACTCCCAAAAAGCATAGAAGGAAATTAATTCAATAACATATGTGGCCTATTCAGTATGAAAAATAGTTTGTTTTCTAAGCATTTAAAATTTAAATTTTTTGCCAGGCTACTGAAGTAGGTCTTTTTGTTGTTGTTGCAGTTTTTTTTTTTTTTTTGGCTGGGACTGGGTTTGAACCCACCTCCTCCAATATATGGAGCTGGCACCCTACTCTTTGAGCCACAGGTGCCGCCTTGGAACTTGGTTTTAATGGAATCTTCTTTCTTCTGTAACATGTTACTGCTTGATGGTGGATACAGGGCAAATGGAATGGGAGGTGTTTACGGGTGTATATTTACCTCCAGGCACACAGCCGTCTAGAAAAATCCTATATGCAATAAATGTATATGCCTGTGTTTAACAGTAACAAAAACAGATCAATTATTACCTCAGGGTGAAGGACGGGGAAGGATCAATTACATAGGGTCAGGGAAAAGTTGGGCATGACCAATACGTTCACCATTCTGATTTTGGTGTCAAGGGTGTATATATGTGTCAAAATGTATCAAGTTGTACAGTTCACATAAATGAAGTTTATTATATCAGTTATACCTTAACTTAAAATCAATTTAAAATGACAAAAAAATTCTAGCAACCACTTTAATTACTGAAGAACTGGATCGGAATCATTAAGGGGAAAAGGGTTCCTAAGATAAATACGTTTCAGCATTATTTGCTCTAATAGTATGAAGATGTTCCATTACTTATCTTACTGATTCAGAGTGCTAGAATAGATGTAACCTAAATAAGATTATACCTTGTTTTATGAAAACTTAATATTCCACTCTCTACAAATACCTTAACATATATTGAGAAAGAAGGCATGGCTAGGGAAAAAAAAAAAAAAAAAAAAACTTTGTAGAAAATAAGGACCTTTTTTCCTCTACCAATCTGGAAATACCAAAGTAACTAATAGTAAGTACTTATTGGGTAATTTTTAATCCATAAAAAATTAATAGTACTCAACAGGAGGCTAAATGATGTGGCTTCCAATATTGAATGACTCTGAAGCTGTGCTGTACTGTGTCTCTTACAAATACTTAATGATCACGCAAAAAAAGCACACATATATCCATGCCCTTCACCATGTTAGGGAACCAGAAGGTTGGGGGAAATAGAGAAAGTCAGATACTGTTTTAGAAAACAAAAGGGGGGATATGACAGGTAAGTGCTTTTTCACTCAAGTCACCTGTGAGCTGCTTTAATCATAAAGCCTCATTTGCCTCAGATGTTGGGCATCTTAGTTTACCATACAAATTATTAAAGACTATTGGGAGGCTGAGGCAAGAGAATCGCTTAAGCCCAAGAGTTTGAGGTTGCTATGAACTGTGACGCCACAGCACTGGGTGACAACTTGAGACTCTGTCTCAAAAAAAAAAAATTATTAAAGACTTCAATTCTTCTGTAGACCTTACATTGGAAGAAATAATCTTTCTTAAACAATTTGCCATTCTTTCTAAATGCAACGGCTACAAAAAGGTCTTACAATTCAGTAACAAATGTGTATTCTTACCATTGTGTATTAAAGTTGACGTCTGACTTTGTTTAAAGGAATGATTCACGTAATGTACAGCTTTAATGTGTCAATTTTACAAAAGAAATTCACTTAAGACTTAGAGCAGCGGTCACGACCCACAGGAACTGTATTAAAGGGACGCGGCATTAGGAAGGTTGAGAACCACTGACTTAGAGGATCTAATCCTTGTTTGATAAGTAGTATTTTTAAATGACTGGGACGCTTTTTGAAAAAAACAAAACACTTTAATCTTTGTTCCATTTATACATGATTTCCATCTTTCCCCAAAAGAACATTTCTAGGGCACAAAATAGCTTCATAATTGTTTAATTAGATACATTTTATATATCCTGAACATAATGGCTCCCATAGAAATAAACTAATATTTTGTATACAAACTTTATTTATTGTGCCACATTCGTAATATACTGGGCCAAGTGGAAACAATTTTTACACCCCCTGGTGTGTGAGGAGCTCGACTCTCACAAACACTTCATTATCTAAGAGGACAGAGAACAAGATTAGACAAGATGGATAAGTAAAATCCACAATGTAACAACAAAAAGGAACTTTAGATTATGATTATAAACTCTAGCACAGCTGTAACCAGTACTCTGCAAAAGAGTTTAATCAGGTTTTCTTCTCAAAATCCAACCCTCAGCACACTGCTCTTAGACGGATCTAATAATTGATTCGTGGAGTCACTGAAAGGCATGGGGACAGAAAAATCAATTACAAGGAGCAAAAGGTATAGAGAGCTGACAACGTGGCTTCTCCAATGTTAAAAATCCCTTGGTTTCTCTTACCTGGAAAATCACATTGGTTTGCTTTTCACATATAATTGATACGTACCATTAAAAACGGGCTTAATTTCCTGGATGTTATGGGGCAGGTATTTAAAAAATAATCCGTAAAAAATGACTTAGAAAAAAATAGAATAACGGCAAAATCAGAGAGTAAATTTGCACCCTGAGAGGCAACACCTGGAATTGGTTTCTGGTCGGCATCTACAAGCCTGGTGTGTGCCGTTCACCTGGGCAGCCTCGCCAAGTGCACAGAATCATCCTCACTTCCTACTGCTCTCCTTCGTGGCCACCTCAAATGAGATGGATGAGGTATGCAGACATATTAAGTCCTCCTGTGTCCTAGAGCATTTTGGGAAAACAATTTAAAAGTGCCCTCTTTGCATCCTTGAAGTACATTTCAAAAATGCTCTAGAGGCTCGGCGCCTGTAGTTCAGTGGCTAGGGCACCAGCCACATACAGCGAGGCTGGCGGTTCAAACCCGGCCTGGGGCCTGCCGAACAACGACAACTACAACAACAAAAAATAGCTAGGCTTTGTGGCGGGCACCTGTAGTCCCAGCTACTTGGGAGGCTGAGGCAAGAGAATTACTTAAGCCTAAGAGTTTGAGGTTGCTGTGAGCTGTGACACCATAGCACCCTAGCAAGGGCGACATAGTGAGACTCTGACTCAAATAAAATAAAATAAATGCTCCAGAAATAAAAAGGTTTATATGAAATTTTAAGGAACAAATCAGGCCTAATGAGAATGATCAAATATGCTATCCCCTTGGCTAGTCTCGAAAGCCCAAATACTATATAAATAACAACTCTAACAAAGATAAGTCTCATAATTTTATGATTATCATGTCAATAAGAAGTAGAAATGAAAAGGGGGATGAGGCCATCACACCAATGAGTACTTGGCAGGGGACATTATTGAACTGTGTATTATAGGAGTAGTATCTAAAACTCAGCTGATCCCCGGAATTGAAATAATCAGGATATCTGAAGTCCAAAAGAGATTCTAAATATGGGCTATTAAAAGTGTGTTGATGGTAATTAAGGTGATACTTTTCTCATTCTTATCTTAAAAGCCTAATTAGTTTCAAGTTACCTCTGAACAACATTCACCCATCAACTCTGCAGCATGAACGTAATATCTAGTAGAAGTTCTGTTATTGTTTCTTTTTCTCAGTTGTAACCCAAATGTACAGTGTTTGCTTCCCTACTAGGTCTTGAGCCCACTTTTCAGCCTGATATGGTATATGTCGGTCATGACTCACCTTCCTACTTTTCCTCCTGCAGTACTTTTACTTGGCAGGATTCTTTTTATTCTTTTATATTTAGGCTGTTTGGGAACTGTTCAGAACAGTGCTAGTAAGTACAACCAAAACAACATTCAACAGTTTTTTTTTTTGAGACAGAGCCTCAAGCTGTCCCCCTGGGTAGAGTGCTGTGGCATAGTTCACGGCAACCTCCAACTCCTGGGCTCAAGCGAGTCTCCTGCCTCCGCCTCCCAAGTTGCTGGGACCACAGGAGCCCGCCACAACACCTGGCTATTTTCTTTCAGTTGCAGCCATCATTATTGTTTGGGGGGCCCAGGCTGGATTCAAACCCGCCACCTTAGGTGTATGTGGCTGGCGCCTTAGCTGCTTGAGCCACAGGCGCCAAGCCATTCAACAGTATTTAAAGCTTTACCAACTATAGGAGAACAGACTTCTGTGAGGAAGTCAATAGAATCCTAATTAAATTAAAATTAAAATTAAGTATCTCAGGATGCAGATGAAAGGACATCAAAATAAATGAACAGAAGGATAATCAATAACAAGGGGAAGATTTTACTACCACAAGGCAAGCCACCTATAGATTGAAAACAGGAGTGAAAGGACTAGGGTGGACTTTGCTTTAGTGGAATGTTTACATTAATTAGGGAAATGAGCTGAGAATGAAATGAAATTCCATTCTAAACTAATGCAAATGCTGCACACAGCGGATGACTCAGGTGAAAGAAGGGATGAGTTGTAGGATAACTAAAATAGTGCTCCATCTAGTGGAAACTTAAAGGAGTTTTCTCTTATAGGCCCAGAAGTTTTTTATTGGCTGGTGTGTTAGCCATGGGTAGGTTGCTAATAATGCTGAACAGCTGCTAAACGCTAAAATCAACACCTCACGACAGAAACATCAAATGTCAGGGACCTTGTTGTTAGAGTTTAAAACAACCCTCAAGTTCTGATGGTAAGAATCAAGAATAAAAATCTAAGAATAAAATACATGTATTTTATAATTCTGTAGGAAAATCTCTAACGAAATTTTTTTTTAAACATACAGGCATTTACATAGTCATCTACGTGCAGAAACTTAGGAATACTGATGCAATTTTCCTACAAAAGCCTCTGTGTATTAGTGGAGGAAAAACTAATCCTGAAGTGTGCAGAACCCATTTCTGCCCCAGGCCCGGAAGATAGAAACATTCCCTAGCTTAAGTTTTCTATCTCTGCCAATAGCAAGGTGAATGCTCGATAGGGAGTCATGTATCCTATGGAACCACTTGATGAGAGTCTGAAATAGGATTTTGCATAGAACTCATTTAAACAATGCAAATTAGCTGTTAGCATTCTCACTCTGTTCTCAGTGGAATTCGGCTAGTGTCAGTGGGGTGGGCCTAGGATAGAGATGTGGATGACATTGTGCTTCACTCAGTTACATTATGGTACCGCTAAGCCCACACAGGAATTCCATATGCTTTTTGTTATTTGCTCTTAAGATTTCAACACTGATGACAGATGTCCAAATCAAATATAGATTTTCCCAAATAATAGGGCACACTGTGAGGTTAGGTGGAAGA
This sequence comes from Galagoides demidoff, assembly GCA_963574575.1. NCBI lineage: Eukaryota > Metazoa > Chordata > Mammalia > Primates > Galagidae > Galagoides > Galagoides demidoff. The sequence continues at coordinate 6,213 of CAUYQV010154105.1, read as the reverse complement.
CGGATGGTTTATTATCCGGACGCAGGACAGGAACTGAAAGCAATGTGAGACAGAGATCTACTCAGCACACCGTTTCCTTCTTGCCCTTCCGACGTACGATACAGTGATTGACTTATCAAAGTAAAGCACATCTTGTTCGCTTTTTAAAATCCATTAAATTAGTCTCATAATTGTTCTGACTGAGAAAGTGAATCATGCCATGATTCAAAAAATCTGTTCTTCACATAAACTTATGAGCACATTTAAAAATGATTGACTGTACATCTTTGCATTTCTTAAGGCATGAACAATGGCATACAGATGGAATAGGTTCTGAGAAGCATCATGTCTCGTTGGACAAGGCCAGCACAAGCACAGCACATCAAACAGACACACCCAAAGTCGGAACTGACTGACTGCTGCGGCCCCGGTGCTCCTACGAGGAGGGATGGCGCTTTCAGACAGCGAGCCAAACTCGAGGCTTATATGCTCTTTTTAACTCTCTTGATCAGCCTACAGCACCAGTTACTGTTTTGTTTCTTTTTAAGAAACTCTTCAGACTTTGGATTTTGTATTATGCTCCTTTTATTCTGCTTTCCGAGGAGGGTATGGATATTTTTTTAAGGAATATGGTTGCAGCAAAACGGAAAGGATCCAAAAGTGGTTAGGGGCCTTATCTAATGCACTTCTGAAAGTCCGTTATAAAGATGAATAGAAAAGCAAATGGTAGGTTTTCAGTCGACCCAGAAACCACGCGCAGCTATAAGAAACATAATTGTGCATAGTTATTTATTCATTCAGAGTGTGATATGTGGCTAGCTTTATGTTCCCAGTTTACCACAGAACAGGGCTGTCTACTTTGCTAAACCCAGGGTCCTTTCGAAGTTCCCAGTAGGTGTCGTTAGAAACCCAGGCTTCTCTTTGATTGGCATCAATAACTTTTCTGTGAAAATAAAAACCAATGTTAGCCACAGATGATGTCACGGTGACCCAATAATGGGACCCTCTCCTCTAGATTAGACATGAATGTATAAGCAATGCTTTGTGAGCCAGTTAGTGGCCTGTTAACTACTGATGCTTTTGCTATTGTTAATTAGAAATGTACTCATTTTTGTTTTCAATGTCTGAAACTGAAGTAGGAAGGGTCACAAAGAGAGGAATTGGGGGCAGAGGTGGAAAGTGAAGAGCCCTGAACCGAGTGTATACAAATACTGTAGCTAGGAGCTTCCAGCTCCAGGCCCACGAGAATTGCTTCCTCTCCATTGGTAAGGAAAAGCATTTGCAGGATCCACATCCAAAGAGCACACGTTAGACATCTGAAGGGCAAGGCTGCATTTCTGCCCCACGGTGGCAGTCATGAGATGGCAAGTGTAAAGGATTGGCGGCTACACTAAGCTTTTCTGTCCTGGTTCTGGAGGGCAACAGATGGATTTGGAAATCTCAGATTAATCTGTGTGATGTATGTTTTATCCTGCAAATCATCCTATAATAATCACCTACTATCATACCATAGAGAGACCAAATCTGAACTGATAACAGCTTTGTGTGATAGAAATAAAATTAAATCCTAATAAATCTTACGGGCAATGGGGTCCCATTTAGTCTCTGACTTGAGGGAGTGGAAACCACTTCCCACTATTCTAAATGGTGCAGCTGATGGACAAAGAGCCTTTTGGGAGAGACCCCCATTTTCTTTTCCTGCCCACAAAAAATGAAAAGCCGTAGAGAAGAATTTCTTTTTCTAGTTCCTAACTTTTCACAACTGCCAAATTGGATTCATTATTTTCCCTGCCAAAAGCAGTCACCAAAATCAGCTTAAGTTCCTTGGACAACAATCTATCTCCCAATTTCTTCTCATTTACCTGGAGTTTCTCATTATTCACGGCAACCATTTGCAAAATGTTTCCTTCTTATAGGGATGAACCGACTTACTTAAAAAATTTTGGTATATGTTCAAGATTGTTTTCCTCCATGTATCGTCTTCGCGATCTCTGAAGTTCCTCTACTCTCTGCTTCTCTGCTGCTGCAGCTTCTAAATTTCCTTCTTCCAAAAATCTAAGCAGAAAGCAGTTGTTAGTATTTTAATATACTACCCTCATTTCTGAGAAAAAAAATATTTTGTGCACAAAATGACATCCTGATTGCTGTGAGCAGAACACGTGGTGCAGTGACACTCTCTCCCCAGGCCACACTATCTCTTTCTGTCCATCCATCAACCTGCTTTCTGTAGACATGGCTGAATTACTGTCATCAGCAATGGAATGGCAGGAATGAAAAGCAAGGGGGTTGGCCTTGAAGACTTTCCTGTGATGTCTGGGGTTCTACTTGCGATTTCTAGGATGACGGCAGCACCTGGGGTCAGTTAAAACAGCAAGAAGTCACAATCGTGCTGCCTTTCCAGTTCATGAAAAAGCACTTGTTAAATGACATAGACTGGAGGATGGGAACTGGCTGTTCTCCATCTATTTTGAAAGCAGATTGGGAGGGAAGAAACTTGCCTGTTTACTAGAGAGAGTAAAATCAATGAAAATAGGAAAGGGGGCTCGGTGCCTGTGGCTCAATCGGCTAAGGCGCCAGCCACGTACGCCTAAGGTGGCGGGTTCGAATCCCCAGCCTGGCCAGCCAAACAATAATGATGGCTGCAACCAAAAAATGGCCGGGTGTTGTGGCGGGTGCCTGTGGTCCCAGCTACTTGGGAGGTGGAGGCAGGAGACTGGCTTGAGCCCAGGAGTTGGAGGTTGCTATGAGCTGTGATGCCATGGCACTCTACCCAGGGGGATAGCTTGAGGCTCCATTTCAAAAAAAAAAGAAAATAGGAAAGGGAACAGGAAAAATTATAAAAGGGCACAGAATAGGAAATGAATAGTAAATGAAATTCAGAAAGGGAATAGTGAAATAGAATTGAGAGGAAAAAGGCAGACCCAACGGTAATTCACAAATGTTTAAATTTCAGAATGAGAGCAAAGACTAGGGATATAAGGATATACATTGTCCAGGAAGTTTACTGATAAATTTGAATGTCAAACAGCGAGACTATATGTTCTACAGGGGAAGAGGGGATTGAATAGCCAATACTGAGAATATGTTGACAGAAGACAGAGAAAGCCATAATAAATACATGAGAAACAGAAAACTGGTCTTGGGTAGAATTTGTATGGCACCTAGAACTTTTGAGAAAAGTAAATTGAATTTCTAGGAACAGACATCATGACTTCAGAACCATACAGGAATAAGAAAAGAAAGAATCAGAAGGTATTAAAGGTGTGGTATTTTGAGCACATCTCATATCTCGTGGAATCAAAAACATATTGGGAAACCACAGACTTTACTCAAAGCATTTCTGAGTGCACCTATAATTTTCCCTGTTCTTTAGTTTAAAAGATACTACCTGTTACAGTTGTAGAAGTAAAGAGGCCCCAAACCCTGGGGGATGAGTAACCCTATATTTAACAAAGAATTTATGAATTTGTAGCATTTGGTAAATTTCTCTTTTTGGGGGGGGAGTAGATACTTTCTGTTAAAAAAAAGCTGTTATCTTCTCTGAAGAACTTTGTGTTGAGATAATCTTATCTTATGAGCAATCTATGAATACCATTTTATGTAGCATAGAAAACTCAAGTATTGGTGAGTGAATAAGGGAATGAAGAAATGACTGACTGAATAAGTGATGGTGGTGAAAAGAAGTCTTGATGACCTCCAAAGCCCCATGCTATGAGCTAGTCCACATCTCACCTTTGATCTGGCCGGAAACGGGCATCTGTCGGCGGAAGGAGATCTTTTAGTACCGGATCTAATTCATTGAGCTCAATAGCAAACCTCGTGAAGCCATAGTAGAGCTCATAGTTCGTTGGCAGAGACCCTGGAATGAGACCAATTGCCACTGTGAGAGGCAAAATGCTTAAGGCACTGGAAGAAGCTGACTTACCTTGGTGCTTAATCAATACCAGCACTAATACCTAATCTGTAGTCATAATAAATTTTTTCAAGTGAATTAAATTGGTGGTATTTTGCTAGGGGGGAAATTTCATGTTCATGATCAGAATGGATTGATTCACATACTTAATAAAATCCAGTCTTTCAGACAAAACTGTGCAGGTAACAGTAGTCTTCCTTGGATGAACTAATCCATAATTTTTTCTCTCAAGTATTCAATTAGGTGACTAAATGCCAGGGTGATTAGCTATAAACAGAAACTTTGGTTATTTACTTCCTTTTAGAAAAGAAAAAGATTCAGATCTAAATTAACATTTATTGGGCGGTGCCTGTGGCTCAGTGAGGCACTGGCTCCATATACCGAGGGTGGTGGGTTTGAGCCTGGCCAAACTGCAACAAAAAAATAGCCAGGCATTGTGGCAGGTGCCTGCAGTCCCAGCTAGTCGGGAGGCTGAGGCAAGAGAATCGCCTAAGCCCAAGAGCTGGAGGTTGCTGTGAGCTGTGAAGCCACCACACTCTACCAAGGGTGATAAACTGAGACTCTCTCTAAAAAAGAAAAAAAAAACCAAATTAACATTTACTGCTATTTTTTAACTAAACGTGAAGGCAGAATCTTTGTATGCCTTGCTCAGAGCTGTACTCCAGGCTCCTAGAACGAAGCCTGACTCACAGTCTATACTCAGTAAACAGTAGCTGAATGAAGGAACTAACCACTGTACTCGCAGAAATTTAAATACTCATCGATGTCTCCCAGAAACCAACAACTAATTTTAAATTTAAGGATTAACGGACAATATTACAATGAAAGTAAATGTCATGGAGCAACTTGTTCCCTTTATACTTGATATTCAATTATATGCTAATATATAACAGAACTCCCCTGATGTCTTTTATTAAATGTCAACATATTGCAACTTTTTGTTGCTCAGCTGAAAATAGCACTTATTCTAGTGAGTTATTGAATTTGTAGATCACAGATGTTTGCAGGCTTTTCTTGGTTTTATTAAGACAGAAAATAAATAATGTGAGCAAGGATTTAATTTTATATATTTTAATTATCTAAATTCTTTAATAAATACACCTGGTTCTGAGACATAGGTATTACATTTAGAGTGGGTATTACATTTACTCTCTGACCACATCCAGGTCCTCATAAAATGAGGGCCAATCTCTGACCACATGTCAGAAATTTGGCCTAAATTTTTAAATATCAAATATTAGGACACATATAATTTATATGTTAAGTATAAAATTTTAACCATACTTACTGTAAGCATCTACTTTTTTTTTTTCCCTCTATCGCCCTCAGTAGAGTGCTATGGCGTCACAGCTCACAGCAACCTCCAACTCTTGGGCTTAGGCAATTCTCTTGCCTCAGACTCCCAAGTAGCTGGGACTACAGGCACCTGCCACAATGCCTGGCTATTTTTTGTTGTCGTTGTTGCAGTTTGGCCAGGGCTGGGTTCAAACCAGCCACCCTTAGTATATGCCGGTGCCCTACTCACTGAGCCACAGGCATCGCCCCAGCATCTACATTTTTAATTTCACTGTTAAAGGAAACATAATGGGAATGGTAGGGAACAGTATGGGATGACCTGCACTTCCTTTCCGTCTTTTGCTCATGGTGCCCTCCTGACGCGCGGCACTCGGGCCAGTCTCACCTGGTCTCCAGACGCACTTTGCAGAGGGGGCCACGCCACAGTAAAGCCCTTCATGCCACTTCCCGAACAGCCGGTGTACCACCTTCCCCTCCTGCCCTATCACAGCCCCTTGGACTTCATTCACGTTTGAATTCCAATAATTCACCTGCAAAAACCAAACCCCCATTAAGACAGCTGGTTGCTTTAATAACATCAATCCCTATAACTTCCATATAGAATTTTTTCTTAACAGTAAAATCTCTCATCCGAACCATTTCCAGAAATCTATCTTAAAATGTTTTTTTAAAATTAAATCATAAGTGTATACATTAATGAATTTATGGGGTACGATGTGCTGATTTTATATACAATTTGGAATGATTTTTATATGGAAGGTTGGCTAAGTGTCAGCTTAACTTTTAATTACGGGACGATTCTTGCTCCATGTTATTGCACAGCGGCACACCACAGAGGATGTCCAGTCTCTGTCCTAAGATTCTCCTGTTAGTTCATATGTTTTTTTTTTTTTTTGAGACGGAGCCTCAAGCTATCCCCCTGGGTAGAGTGCCATGGCATCACAGCTCATAGCAACCTCCAACTCCTGGGCTCAAGCGAGTCTCCTGCCTCCACCTCCCAAGTAGCTGGGACCATAGGCACCCGC
>CAUYQV010154104.1:0-18745 GCA_963574575.1 Galagoides demidoff | reverse complement strand
GAGACAGAGCCTCAAGCTGTCCTCCTGGGTAGAGTGCTGTGGCATCACAGCTCACAGCAACCTCCAACTCCTGGGCTCAAGCGAGTCTCCTGCCTCAGCCTCCCAAGTAGCTGGGACCATAGGTGCCCGCCACAACGCCTGGCTATTTTTTGGTTGCAGCCATCATTGTTTGGTGGGCCTGGGCTGGATTCGAACCTGCCACCTTGGGTGTACATGGCTGGCACCTTAGCCACTTGAGCCACAGGTGCTGAGCCTGTAAAAATTTTTTTAAGCTTTGATCTCCAAGTTATGTTAGGAGCACAACACATGATTACTTTCTGCTTGTAATCAGGGAAACCACTTTGTTCATTTAAGAAGCACATGTTAACATTTGGTTAAAAGATCATGGTTAATCAGGCTTAAGCTCTAGGCTGGAGACGAAATGCACAGACCTGGAATTGGCATTTATTCATTGAAATGGTTAAAGGTGGACTTGACTTAAAAAAAAAAAAATGTGTGTACTGTCACTTGGGGGAGTGCAAATGGCTCCCCAATTAAATGTAACAGCACTCCCGGGGCCTCACCTGCCTATCTGGCAGCAAGCTGGTGCTTATCTTAAAAACGTCATCTACTGATAGAATGTTTTGACTAATTTTAGTTAATCTTACTTGAGTACAAAATATCAATAATCTCAGTGTCAAAGCTAAAGCTTCATTTCACAGGTTGGGATAATTAGGCGGGCGAAGATGACACTGCTACAGTTTTGCCTAACAGTGTTTGACTGTCTCCATGATGTTCAGTTCCCCGACAGCAGAGAAGAGGATGTATAATTAAACAAAAGCACAGATCAGTGTGGGTTTCTGTGGTGTGAAGTGGCAGGCAGCAATTCCGCTCCAGTTGGCCCTGCTCTTGGGTCACCTTTTGAAAGCTCTTTGTGGGTCAAGAAAGCTGGTAGCAGCTCATGCCACACACCTGATGCTCAAAGTTGATGCCATGGGGCTCATAATCCTGGTCCAAGTGCCTGCCTCCAGTGGAGGAGTGAGCCCCCACTCACGCCTGTCCTGGAGGTGAGTGTGGAAAGTCTGATCTGCAGCCCTGTAACAGGGTAGCATGGTGGGGACAAAGCCTATGCCAGATTCCTGGGTCCTCTTCAGGGCAGCTGGGGCCTGGGGCTACTGGGTGCCAGGAGGTCTCTGAGGGGAGGTTCCACTCAGATGTGCAGGTGAAGAGGCCTGGCAATTTAGCCTGACATTAACAGCAGGTCTTCCCCAGGGTGGGTGGGACTGTTTGTACCTTGGGGCCCCTAAGTGTCAGCCTGTCTGGTTCCAGCATCTTCTGTTCCTCATGCACACAGATGGCCCCTGACATAGGACTTTCTGATAGTGTGAGAACACCATGAGTTCAGTAGAAACTGTACTTCTGGTACCCATGCAACCATTCTATTTTTCACTTCACGAGATACTCAGCACTCACTTTTTTTCGGTGTGTGTGTGGAGGGGAGTCATAGTCTCTGTTGCCCTGGGTAGGGCCCGTTCACAACCTTAAACTCTTGGGCTCAAATGATTCTCTTGCCTCAGTTTTTCATTTTTTTTTTTTTTAAGCAGAGACGGCGTCTCCCTATTGCTTAGGCTGATCTTAAAATCTCGAGTGCAATCAATCTGCCTGCCTCATCTTCTCAGAGTGCTAGGATTACAGGTGTGAGCCACTGTGCCTAACTGCTCAGTACTTTTATTATATAAATAGGCTTTGTGTGAGATCTTTTTGCCAAACTGTAGGCTAAGGTAAGGGTTCTGAGCATGTTTAAAGTAGGCCAGGCTAAGCCAGGATGTTCAATAGCTTAGTTATGTTAAATCTTTTTTGACTTAAGACATTTTAAACTTTTGATGGGTTTACTGAGACATAGCCCACTATAACTTAAAGAGCATCTGTACTGGAGTATTTGCAGGGGGGGCGGGGGGGCACCTCCTGGACTCTGTCACCCAGCATGCCTCTCACAGGGCAGGGCACAGAGTTTTGTCAGAGGGCGTCCCTGCTCTTGACTGCTTCCTACCTCTTATGTGCCCTGTATCCTGAGCAGAGAGGCCTGCCTGCTGGGTATCCAAAGAGCAATGGCCAGGGGTCCTCAGAGCCAGTGTGGCAATGCAGCATAAGGCCTTGAGTGCTGAACTTTGACCTCAGTCCAAAGGTGAGGCCTGTCTCTGATTTGTGAAGTCTGAGGTGAGGAAATTACTCATGCATCATGGCCACAGGGAGCAAATGCCTCCAGTGAAGACCAGGCCCCTGTGGGTAGTCAGTACCAAAAATATCAACTAGGACCTAGGGCAGACTCACCCCCACCTGAGCTCTCCAACCTTTGTAATAAATAAAACAGAGGGAAGGGATCTAATTAAGCGGATCAAACTGCACAGCAAAAGGCTCTCAATCCTGTGATGTGAAGACAAAGGCTCATCCCTCCTCCAGTCCAGTAGCAGGCAGTCCACTCTGCTGAGTTTATTTATCTACCCTCCCATCTAAGGCCCACTGTCCTGTGCAGGTACCTGAGAAACAGTGGGAAAGGAGGCAAATGTAGTTTCATGTCACAGAAGTCATGTAGGCCCGAGAGGTAAGAGTGCAGTGCAGGGAAATCATGGTCTTTCGACAAATGACATAGTGCCAACTAAGTATCTTTATTGAAAAGCCCAATCTGACCCCCATACCTAGACTAAACACAATTCTGTATGGATTTAAAACAGTTTGTAGAAAAATACTTAGGAGTCTATCTTCTTATTCTTGGGATAAGGAGGGTTTCTTGAAAAGGATCTAAAAATTGTTAACCATAAAGAAAAAATTTATATGGGAGTACATTAAAATGACATTTTATCTAAATGTCATTACTAGTCAAAGGCAAGCCACAGAGTAAAAGATATTTGTAATAGTTATATATGATGACTCAGATCTAAAGTATATGAAAAACTGCAAATTAATTAAAAGGCAACCCAATAAAATAATAGGTATATGATTTGAGCAGACCCTTCACAAAAAAAAAAAAAAAGGATATCCAAGTGGCCTGCAGACATTGAGAAGGTGCTCAACTTGATTAGTCATTAGGACAAACAAAAACACAAGGAACCATTGCCAGATTCACCAGAAGGGCTAAAATGAAAAAGACAGAAAATACCAAGTGTTGTTGAGGATTTGGAGGAATCAGAATTTACCTACTCCTGGTGGGAGTTTAAGTTAGTGCAATGACTTTGGAAAACTGGCAATAATTACTAAAGGTGAACATCTCCAGTCTTCTAGTTAACTGCCCACCAGGGAAGAGTACATATGGGCACCAAAAGACACATATAGGCCTGTTTATAGCAGGGCCACTTGCAATAGCTCCAAATACCCTTTCATAGCAGAACAGGTAAACTGCAGCATGTTCACACACTGGAATGCTATGACACAGCTATCTGCAAACATAATGTCGGAAAGAACAGACAAAAGGGCACACCCTGCATGATCCTATCTTGTGATGAGACAGAACAGGCCAAATCAACTACCAGAAGTCAAGGTGGTGGGGGCAGGGTTCAATGGTCTATTTCTATTTCTTGATCTATGCATTGGTTAAATAGGTGGATCTGGCTGGGTGTGGTGGCTCACATCTGTAATCCCAGCACTCTGGGAGGTTAAGGTGTAGGGGGGACTGCTTGAGCAAGACTGAAAACTGTCTCTACTAAAAACAGAGAAATTAGTTGGGTGAAAGCCCAGGAGGTTGCAATGAGCTATGCACTCTTAACTGGGGCGACAAAATGAGTTGCTGGTTTCGGGGGAAAAAAAAAAAAGGTGGACCCACTTTTTAAAAAGGGCACTGATGGTGATAAGTGCATCTTCTCTGTAATTACACGTTATACTTCAATAAAAACTTGACTTATGACACGAAGCAGGGAAGTGAATAATTAAATGTGATCAGGAATGGTGAGAGTGCTTGCTGTGAAGGACATCAACAGAATAAGATCTATTGAGAACAGTGGGGCTAGGGGAAAGCACCCTTTAGAAGTGAAGGCTGAGGAGGGGCAGTCAGCTGCGGAGCCAGGAATACCTTTGGGTTTCTGAAGGGAGACAGGATAGGGTGTGGTGGCTGACACAGAAGAGGGGGCATTTATTTTAAAGGCACTGGGAGCTGGTAAGGGGTTTGATGTATGGGTATGAGCTGGAGGTGGGAACCCAGATACAGTTTGGGAAAGGCCATCTGGCAGCTGTGTGGAACATGATTTGGAGAAGGAATGGTCTGCCTGGATGCAGATTACACCTGTGGGTAGAAATTATGCGCTCCCTGCACTATACTCAGTCTCCTCCCAGATCCAAGACCCCCAAGGGAAAACCATTTATGTTCAGTACTGAGAGTCAGGAGTGATATCCTACGTTTATGTTGCATTCAAGAACTGAACATTGGCTCGGCGCCTGTGGCTCAATCGGCTAAGGCGCCAGCCACGTACACCTAAGGTGGCGGGTTCGAATCCCCAGCCCTGGCCCGCCAAACAACGATGGCTGCAACCAAAAAATGGCCGGGTGTTGTGGCAGGCGCCTGTGGTCCCAGCTACTTGGGAGGCGGAGGCAGGAGACTTGCTTGAGCCCAGGAGTTGGAGGTTGCTGTGAGCTGTGATGGCACGGCACTCTACCCAGGGGGATAGCTTGAGGGTCCGTCTCAAAAAAAAAAAAAAAAGAACTGAACATTGATAGAGTGCAGGAGGAAAAGTTTCCAAGATCTCAAGTATGTTTGTAAGAAAATAAATCAAGACTGCAAGATTGCTTTTTACCAGCAAAATGAAACCTGAAATTCAGCCACTTGGAGCTCCTGTCCAGTTTTCTCAGTCCCGGACCCCCAACCTTGATGGCTAGAGCCCCTTCAACACATCCTGCTTCTGGTAATGGCCATTTCTCCCTTATGTTAGGTCCTTAGGGAGTTTTCCTTGTGCCCAGTTGTTATTTACCCTTTTTGTCCCAGAGGCCCTGACTTCCAGGTATGGACCAGACCTTCCTTCTGCACACATCTTTTTTTTTTTTGCAGTTTTTCTGGCCAGGGCTGGGTTTTAAACCCGTGCACACATCTCCTAAACCCAGCAGCCAAATGAGATGGGGCCTATGGAGGGGTAGGAGCTGTGTCCTGTTCCTTTGTTCTGGAGTTCCACACAGGGCAGTGCTACATTAACCCATGACCTGATGGATGGTCTCAGAGAATCAAAGACATCTTTTACTGTGGGTTGTAAAGAAAATAACCTGAAAGCCAATGGGCTGGCCCAGCTTTCCTCCTCTCCAGGGAAAGCAGCCTTAAGGTTGCCAACCTTTTTCCGAACAAGAATAACATTAACAGGAACTAATGTTTGTGCATTGCTTTGTCATGTTTGTATAGAGATCTTGTTTATCTTCACAAACCTGGAGTACCAGGAAGGGCAGAAAATTTGATGTCTGGAGGGCTGTGAGGGCTTAGGCAAGTTCTCGACCTCTCTGCCCTTCAGCTCCTTCCCACATGAAGCCAGCTGTGTTGAGGATTAGGTGAGACTGTGCGCAATAGGCTTTACATCAGTGGTTCTCAACCTTCCTAATGTTGCAACGCTTTAATACAGTTCCTCATGTTGTGCTGACCCCCAACCATAAAATTATTTTCATTGCTATTTCATAATGTAATTTTGCTACTGTTATGAATCGTAATGTAAATATCTGATATGCAGGATGGTCTTAGGTGACCCCTGTGGGGGGTTGCGACCCACAGGTTGAGAACCGCTGCTTTAGATGAAAGTGATCACTAGCTCCTCAAATGCAGAACCTAGGTGACTGATAAGCCCATGAGCTGTAAATGAGGCAGCTGGGATTGTTCAACTTAGGTCCATCCTATAGCCATCACCACCGCCACACAGCAACAAGCTGGGCACTGTTCTAAGTCCTTTATATGCACTTCTTCATTTACTCTTCACAACAATCCTAAGAGGTATTGAGCTTCTACCTGCATACTGAGATGAAGAAGCAGACTCACGGGTTTAATACACACTCCAGGTTGCAGGAGCTGCTTCTGTGGTCCTATCTGCCCCTTTCTTACCTCTTGGCCCCATCCTCAATGGTCTCTCCTTCATGCACTTTGCCCCCGAAGCCATTCCACCGGCCAGCCCCAAAGCCTCGTTTCTTCATGCCTAAGAGAACTCTCTGAGGCTGCAGCACCAGCACCAAGGTATACAGCCTGGAGGCACCCATGGTCCCCTAGGTTCTAAGAAGAAGGCAAGAAGATGGGGTTAGCCTCATCTTGGATGTGGAGGAAGCTGTGCTGCAGTGGCCAGGTGGAAGGGAGAGTTCTTGCGGGGAAGTGGAGGAGGCCTGGTGGTAATTTCCCAGCCCTGCCAGTGTTAGATGGAAATCTACCATTGAACAAAGGATTCTCAGGGGTGACAGGTCTGGCCTTCAGAACCCAGTGGCATTAGTGCCAGCCCCTTCACTTGCTAGGGTGGACCTGCAGGTGGTAGGGTATCTCCCTCTCCCCACTCCTTGGCACTGAGCTACAAGAGGGTGACATGGCCTTTCCAAAGGGGGCTCTTGCTGCCATGCCTGCCCCCAGGAACTTTGGGCTCATCTGCACAAGCAGTAGGGCAGACAGGCTAGCCCCCGTCCCCAGCTAGCACTCAAATAATCATGCAGGTTATGCAATGCTCTCAGGTCAGGTTTTGGCCTTGGCTTCTTTTGGCTTTCTGGGATGTGGCCTGTCTCTCTGTAGCAGCAGGTCTACCCATTGAGGCTGGCCTGGTCCTCCCTTTAGGGTAGGAGCTTACTGTGCTCTTGTTGCTGCTGTGGGACCTGGCACTCAGAGTAGATTAATGGAGCCACAGGGGCCCTTCCTGTTGCTACAGGTGTATAGGTCCTGAGAAAGGGTCTGAGAGTGATGCCTTTGCCAGGGTCCCTGCTGGAGAAAGGACCTTGGAAAAATGCTGGAGGACCAGGACCAGTTTCCTGTTGCTCTGTCCCTATCCCAACCTGGAACACATCTGGTCAAGATAGCATTCTGGACCAGGGATCTTCCTTAGAAGTTATGGTGTCTGAGGAAAGGACCAAGGATGGGTCCTGGTGTGTGTGTGTGGGCAAGTCAAGGAAGGGAGGCAGGTCTGTGGTCAACTTTCCCAGGAGGCCTGTATACTTTGTCCTGACACTGTTCTGTTTGTGTGGGAAGCCCCAGCCTCCTAGGTCAGGCTATGTGGTAACGATACCAGCAGTGTCCAAGCTGTCATTTATAATGCACTGATTACCTAAGTCTTTTTAAAAAGTATCTCATTTAGGCTTGGCGCCAGGAGCTCAGAGGCAAGGGCGACAGCCACATACACCAGAGCTGGTTTCCTGGCCAGGGCCATGCCTGGTACTGCACCCCACCCCCAGGCCTCACTCCTGTCCTCCCACCTAAGCTCCCCAGGCCCACGGAGCCCCCTCCTCGGCCCCCCACATTCGGCTGCTCGGTTCCCAGTTTTTCCCTGGTTACCCAGCCCAGCGCGCTTCCCGCTCCCGGCCCTCTGATTCCCTTTTCCCTCTTTGTGCTCTTCTGCCTTCCCCGTCGGGTTTTCCTGGCTCCCAAACCCCTCGCGCTTCCCACTCCCGGCCTACTCCTATCCGCGCTGCCGGGTTCCACGTTTCCCTACTCCGCGCACCTGACTTTCAGCTCCAGGATACTGAGTCCCGCGCTCTGTCGGAATCTGCATCCCACTTTCCGTGGGCAGGGCCTCTGGCCGGAAGCGGGGCGGGGCACTTCCGGTGGTGTAGACCTTCGCGCAATGTGCGCCCATGGCGGGGTGAGTGGGCTGGTACGCTCAGCCGGCATTGGGGAGGGCCCTGCTGGTTTCGGGGAGGGAGTGGTGGAGGGCCGGAGTAACGCGAGGCCGGGCGCTGGACCCCCGCCACTGGACACAGTGGAGCGGTGAGCGAGGCCCGCAGCCCCGGCCCTGCCCTCGAAGGCGCAGCTAGAACCACAGCTTATGGCCAGCAAAGGGCCCCCCAGGAGGTAGGGCGCTGCGAGGTCTCTAGAGAGTAAGGTAGGCTGGGGAGAGGGTTGCAGGTAGGGGCTTTTAGAGAGAAGCAGGTGAGCGGGGCGGAGGCTGCAGGTAGAGACCTTTGGAGAGAGGCACGTGGGTGGGGCGGGGAGCTGCAGGTGGGTTTTAGAGAGAAGCTGGGCTGCAGGTAGAGTTGGCTGCAGGTAGAGACACTTTTAGAGGCAGGGTGTGGGGGAGAGGGCAGCAGGTAGGGGTCTTTAGAGAGAGGGGCAAGTGGGCTGAGAAAGGGGCTTCAGGGAGGAGCCTTTTAGAGAAGCAGGTGTAGGTGGGGGGAAGGGGTTGCAGGTAGAAGACTGCAGGCCTGAAGGATGTAGCGCAGGGCTTCTGAGAAGAAAGAGGGTGATGTGGCTAGAATCTGGCTTGTGCCTGGACTGCTGGAATTAGTTCTAGCATATTGGAGCAGTCTGTGCAATTTTTGCATGAGATTCCTTGAACCATTTCAAGATACCAAGTGACAGTTCTCTAGTTACTAGTCACAATTTAAAGGTTGTCTTCAAATCTTGTCAGTGCACTTTGGTGTTGAAGCAGTTTTAGCTTTGGAGCTATGGGGTTATTTTCTCAGAAAAAGGGCATAGAACTTTGTGAGCTTGTTTTGAGGGTTCAGTGAGGGGAGGTACATATAATGTCTCTATGCCCAATTGTCGTGGGTGGTCAGTGAACTGTTAAAATTGTAACTTGTCATAAGAATTGTGGAAATTGTCCTTCACTCACCACACAGGTTAAGTTCTATTTTGAAATGTGCTAGGCCAGATCCTGTGCTAACTACTGAAGCTATGTAAGGTAGCTAAAGTGAGGACCTATTCTCATGGAAGAAACCTTTAGGGCAGAAAAGAAAAAGTCTTAACTAAAGAGTGCCAATGTTTGCTGCCATAATGAACTACTGCAGGGTGGGGTGGCTTGAACAGCAGAAATTCTCTCTTTTGGAGTCTGGAAGTCAGATTGAGTGTCAGCAGGATTAGTTTCTCCTGAAGCCTCTCTCTTTGGCTGGTAAATGGTGTCTTCCCTCTGTGTCTTACCTCTTATAAGGATGCCTGTCTTATTGGATTAGGGCCCACCCATATGACCTGGTTTTAACTTGATTGCCTCTTAAAAGACCCTATTTCTAACTAGTCATGTTCTGCCGTACTGGAGGTTAGGACTTTAACACATGAATTTTGGGGTGGGAGACACAAGTCAGCCAGTGACACCTGCTTTCTGGCTGTGTAGCCTTGTCAAGTCACCTCCCTTCTTGGGCTTTAGGGCCCCATCTCTAAAAATGAGTGGGTTAAACAAAGAGTCCTTCTATGCTCATGTCCTGCTAATCTATGTGATGCCACTCTGCTTGCTCCTGTTTTCCCTCACTAGGTACTTAAAGCTAGTGCGAGCTTCCTTTCGGCATCAAAGGTTCCACTCTGCTGCGAGTCACTACAAGGGTCGGACAGGTGCCGAGCACCTGTGGCTGTCGCGGCATTTAAGGGACTCATTTGTGAAGGCTGCGAAGGTAGAGAGTTACCGGTGTCGAAGTGCCTTCAAGCTTTTGGAGGTGAATGAGAAGCACCAGATTCTGCGGCCTGGCCTTCGGGTGTTAGACTGTGGGGCAGCTCCTGGGGCATGGAGTCAGGTGGCGGTTCAGCGAGTCAATTCTGCAGGCACAGGTGGGCCTCTATGCTGTTTCTGACCACCAGGAGTGTGGGTAGGCACAGTGAACTGCCCTCTGCCAGCATATGTGCAGCACTTGAGCTGTGAAGGCACATGTCTAATTTAGGGTATCAAGGTTGCTCTTGGTTTTTGCTGGTGTTGAATACCCCTGCCATTTATATTTGCTACTGTCAAGTCAGGGTTCCTACACGCACAAGGCATGTGAACACTGTAGGGCATTTCACCAAGGTATCTCCTAAGTACCTTAGTGTAAAGATGTACTAATTATCCTAGTGAGGAAATTGAGGCTCAGAGGAGTATAGACTTGGGATGCTGCTCTCCCAGGTTTGTACATCAGCTTTGCTAGTGGTTTGCAATAGGTTTGCTTTGAACTCTTTACCCGTGCCCCTTGGTGACCGCTGCCTATACCTGTGGCTGGATTGCCTCATGGGGCTTTAGAACAAACATTTTTTTTTTTCTTTCTGAGCTCAATGAATGAATGAATTGTGCTGGAAAGTCAACTCCTTTTCCCACCACTGAGACTCCCTAATAACTGATTGTAGTACTTTCTGTTCCTCCATTTGCTCTTTAGGAGATATGTCTGACTATATCATATCAACCTGATGTTTATCACCAGAGCCACAGCTCTCCTCAGCATACCGGCTATGGAAAGGTTGTGCTGGGCTTGTTAATGGGGGCTCAGATGTGAGTAGTGAGAAGAGGGAAGGGGAGGCTAAGTGCAGTTGGATGCTGGAAATCTTGTTTTAGGTAAGCTGAAACAGTGGAATCTTTTTTATAATGTTTTACTCAAATATGAGCAAGGTATTAATTTTATACTTCATTTTGTATCTGTCCATTTTCCCCATCATTTGGCTTGTTTTAGTAGTTTCTACGTTGGGAGGAATTGGATTAAGCTGGAGGACGAATTTATTGATATAATCCAGAGGTACTTTATATACTAGCATATCTTTTTTTTTTTTTGGAGACAGAGCCTCAAGCTATCCCCCTGGGTAGAGTGCCATGGCATCACAGCTCATAGCAACCTCCAACTCCTGGGCTCAAGCGAGTCTCCTGGCCCCTCAAGTAGCTGGGACTACAGGCGCCCGCCACAACGCCCGGCCATTTTTTTGTTGCAGCCATCATTGTTGTTTGGCGGGCCCGGGCTGGGGATTTGAACCTGCCACCTTAGGTGTATGTGGCTGGTGCCTTAGCCGCTTGAGCCACAGGTGCCGAGCCCTAGCATATCTTTTTCTATTTTAGTTTATCATAAAGGCCACTCAGGGATAACCCTTACATTGAGAGTGAGCTATGCATAGTATAATGATCTCAGAGTTGGAGGTCTGCCTATCAATCAGGATGACTGTAGAACAGTCACCTCCTATATGGGCCTCAATTTCCTGAGATACTGAGTGAGGATTGCCACTTGCACACTATGTAATTTTACAGGATTTATAAATAGTGGGAAAAGGCCTATGTATATCTATTTAAACATTAGCTCTTTTCTTTGGTTCTAATGTCTTGTTTTTGTTTCATCATTTTATTGCATGTATTATATTTTTGTGGAAAGATTCAGGATCTAAATAAATAACACATTCTCTGTTTCTTGTTTAGATCCCAGTTCTCCTATTGGCTTCGTACTTGGAGTAGATCTTCTTCATGTATTTCCCCTGGAAGGAGCAACTTTTCTGTGCCCTGCTGATGTGACTGACCCAAGAACTTTCCAAAGAGTACTTGAACTGCTTCCTGGTGGGAGGGTGGATGTGATTCTGAGTGATATGGCACCCAATGCTACGGGGATCCGAGACCTTGATCATGATAGGCTTATCAGCCTGTGCCTGTCCCTTCTGGACATGGCTCCAGACATCCTGCAGCCAGGGGGAACGTTCCTTTGTAAAACCTGGGCTGGAAGTCAAAGCCGTCTGTTACAGAAGAGATTGACAGAGGAATTCCAGAACACAAGAATTATAAAACCTGAAGCCAGTAGGAAAGAATCATCAGAGGTGTACTTCTTAGCCACACAGTACCACAGATGGAAGGGCTCTGTGAAGCACTGAGAACTTATGTGCCATTTTCATAATGGTCATTATGTCTTTTTTAATTACACATGTGGCCTGAGCTCTCCTGGAGAGTGGCTAGTGGATCTGAGCCAAAATTTGGGACATATAGTAGATTGAGTGGGGAGTTGCTTTTTTTTTTTTTCTACGAAGCCAAAAAGAGATGACAAAACAAAATTCAAGGACCATGAAAAATGGTTGGGAGAAAACAACTTTTCTTTATCATTTGTGAAGAAAAAGTTATCAGGAGAAAGAGATAGGTGAAGATTGAAAGATAAGGAGAGACTGAGATGATCAAAAGGAAGTTGCCCTGGAGGGGATGGGGATACCCACAAATGCCTTTACTTTGTCATCTTACAGACTATTAGGGTATCACAGGTTTGCATTTGTTTGTCTGTATAGTGTAAAGTAGAAAAATCTGAAATTTCCATTTGAGATTAGTTTCTGTCTCTCTGGTGAATAATCTAGAAATTTATCCATTCTTCAAGCAGCAAGAATTCCCAGAGCAATTAGGGAAGACATTTAGTATGAATTTATGCATGGGGTGGGTGTGCTTTGATTTTTGCTGGGAATATATATTGCTGTAATACTTTGAGCTCCCAAGACCATAAAGATAATTTTCAAAGTAAGCAGTGATGTGTGTTGATTTATTTCCTTTCTTTTGGGGGGGGGGGCGTGCAGAGTCTTATTATGTTGGCCTTTGTAGAGTGCAGTGGTATCATGGCAGCTCACAGCAACCTCAAACTCTTGGGCGTAAGCAACTCTCTTGCCTCAGCCAAGTAGCTGGGACTACAGGCGCCCACTACAGTGCTGGGTTATTTTCTTGTTGCAGTCGTCTTGTTTAGTTGCTCCTCAGTGCATGGGGCTGGCGCCATAACCACTGTGCTATGGGTGCTGAGCCTGATTTATTTCCTTTTACTCTTTCAGGAACTTGATGCAGCTTTATGAAAGAAAAGAGATTGCATTATTTTGAAGGATTTCCATGCTTTTTTTTTTAGACAGAGGCTCTATTGCCCTAAGTAGAGTGCTGTGGCGTCACAGTTCACAGCAACCTAAAACTTATGGGCTCAAGCGATTTTCTTGCCTCAGCCTCCCAAGTAGCTGAGACTACAGGCGCCTGTCACAATGCCCGACTATTTTTAGAGATGGGGTCTTGCTCTTGCTCAGGCTGGTCTTGAATTCATAAGCTCAGGCAATCCACCCACCTCAGCCTCCCAGAGTGCTAGAATTATAGACCCGAGCTACCACACCTGGCCCTTCCATGCAGTGAAGGCTATGTTAACCAGTTTGTTGTATTTCAAATTGTAAAACCAGCGCATTGTACACAGCTATGATTTAATAAAGAAAAAAACCTAATTGGTTTTTTCAAAGCCATTTCCGGGAACTGTACTTATCCCTCGAACTTATTGACTGTAACTGTGATTAAATTCCAAGGACCAGTAAGGGAGAGACTAGATAGCCAAGAATCTCCATTAGGGTCCTGGGGCTTGGCCCCATTCCCTAAACTAAGCTGCGGATGAGGCATTTTTATTTTTCATTTTATTTTTGATTGCATTCAGGTAGTTAAGTCCAGACAACCACCTGCCCTCTTTCCAGTACGTTTTTCTCCCCTCCTATTTCATTCCTGGGGCACACAAACCTGTAAGTCTTGTCTTACGGAAGGAGGAAAATTTGGTGCAGACTGTGGGGACCAGCATCTTGTTAGAGGAAAGCCAGGGGCTGGGCAGTGAAGGGAGGAAAGGATGAGGATTTAGAAGTGAGTAAAGCGCGCGGGAAGGCTTCACCTTAAAGGACAGGCAAATGTTACCCTACCAGTGTTAAGTGCTTTGCTCACTGGGTGCTTTGCCCTAGAGGACGTGCTCAGGCAGGGGACGCACGCTCTGAGGGCTGCAGAGTACTAACCTAGCATTGTAAATACTTTGCATTTCCAGTGCGCCCAGAGAAAAGCAAAAGAACGCAATAAAAAAAAATCAAAGAAATACCGTAGTAAAATTTTCAGAAAACAAAGTTTGTTCTGAAAAAGCCGCCGGTGGGCGCTGCTATTCCACACTTTACGGGTATTGGCGTTAGTGGGAGCGGTCCCGACTGGGGAGCTGTACAGCAGTCCGACCTGGGGCTCAGAGTTGTCTCCGCGCTCGGTGTCCCGGGGATGGGCGTCACTGGGTACGTACGTGGAACCCCCAGGGCCAGCAGCGGCGCACAAATTCGGTTCCTCCCTGACTCCCACTCTGTCTCGCGAGAACACAGGCGCACATCTCGCGATAAGCTGCCGCGGGCGGAGCTGAGGATCCGAGCGGCGGCGGCAAGCGGCCGCCAGAGGTGAGCAGCTGGAGTAGTGTAGGGGGCCAGGCTGCCCGAGTACTGGGGTGCCGGGGGCCGGGCAGGGCGGCGGTGAGGGACTGGGTTAGGTCTGCACGCCGAGGTCGCGCACGGCGCCGTTCTCCTCCCCAGTTCCCGCGGCTTTCGACTCCGCGCCCTGGTTCGCGCCCTCTTGGGCTGGGCCCTGCCCGGCCTTCTGGCGCGGGTCGGTCCGGCGTCTTTTCCCGGAGACCTCGCGCCCCAGACGTCGGTCGCACCGCAGGTCCCTAGCCCCGAGACCCCGCGTCCCCAGTCTCCCTTGGGCGAAGTCTCTGCTCCTTCCTGGCCCGGGATCGGACCCTCTCCCGACTTTCTGGAGCGTCCCCTGGCGAGTGGTTCTGGTGAAGGGGACCCAGGTGGAGCAGCCTTGGGTGGAGGGGACTCCAGGTGAGCAGCCCGGCCTGCAGCCGCGAAGGTGGCTGTGTCTCCGGGGGTGAGGGGTGAGGGCGGTCTTCTTGCTTTCTGGGCACAGCGTCGGGTCGCTGGGGCTACATACACATGGCGGTCGTGGGCGTGGTGGTAGTCGGCCCATAGTTCCGCTCTCAGCTTGCCCTTCGCGTCTGGTGGGAGTTTTGAGAAAGCTGGCAAGACGTGCTCGTGTCCCGGGCCGTCTGGCGGGGCAGCGTGAAGGGGTGTTGCAGGATGGGGTCATTTCGGTAGCTTCCTCAGGTTTCTGGGGCTGTTAAGGAGCCAGGGCAATGGAGAGGCATTGCATACGGGACCAGGGATTCTGCTGCCAGCAGTCGAGGTTTGGTGGTCGGTTTGCTGGAAGGGTTGAAGCTCCTGTAAAGAGGATGCAGTTTGAGCTGGTGTCTTATTGCAGGGTTCCATGTAGTTGAGAGTGTGGGGTGGTCTTTTCATTCTAGTGTATTACCTGCATCATTCCTGATGCAATGACATCTCCAGAAGAGCATTGGCTCCATTTTCCATCATGGGCTAGAAAGTGTGGCCTTGGTCTGATCTTGGCAAAGGGTAGTATTTGGACTCGTAGATCCTCTAGCTCCCACCTACAGGCTGTGTTGCAGTGAGAGCCCCATCTGATCTCCCTTCCAGACAGTGGCTGAAGAAGACAAGGGCTTACATGGGAAATTAAGAGGCAGATATATCACATTTTCCTCTTTGTGGCAGGGGAGGATGTTTTCAAACTAATACTTAGAGGACATCAGCGAGAGTAGACTTCTCCTAGAGCAGTGGTTCTCATCCTTTCTAATGCTGCAACCCTTTTATACGGTTCCTGTGGGTTATGACCCACAGGTTGAGAACCGCTGTTCTAGAGGGAGAAACAGTATGCATTCTGCCTGAGTTCGTACCTTTGTGGTAGAGACCAGTGCAGGCTTTGGGAATGTAAAGTTCTCTGCAACTGCTTGTCTTCAGCCCTTTCTTGGCTTCGCTTGGCTTGTGGAACACATAGATATCTTCAGAGCCAGACAGACCTAGGTTCCAATATCAGTTCTGTAGTGTTTTGAAGCCTCAGTTTCAAAACTGTAAAATCTGAATAAAAAGACCTAATTCAGTGCCTTGTTGTGCATTGAGCTGTTGTGTATAAACTTACAAGCAGAGTGTTAGTCAAACTATGCAGTAACATGTGCTTCATCTACATTTGAAGATGATTTGATGGCCTTGACTGTAATCCTCCAAATTTCCCAAAGTGGGTCTCTCATCACCAGCTTACAGGTGAGGAACCTGAAGTTCAGGAAGTCTGGTTGTCAGATACCTTTCTTTTTGGTACTTGATTGAAAATAGTAGTGTAATGCTTATTAGGACCATTGTTAATATACAACAATAATAAGCATTGTTATGATCATTGTCATCTTTATTGCCACTGTTGTACAACTTGTCTTTAATCTCAGAGGCCAGGCTTCTTTGCGAGTAGTGGTAATGGTCAATGTTAGGTGTCAAAGTGACTAGAAACCTGGTAGGAGATTATTTTTAGGTGTGTCTGTAGGCATGTTAGCAGAGGACGTTAGCTTGTGAGTCTGAGTAGAGTAAGTTGGGGAGACCCACTCTCTGTGTGGCCAGTGCCATCCAACCTATTGGGGGCCTGCAGAGAATAAAAATAGCCATTGTGCCTATCTTGCAGAGCTGGGATATGTTCTTGCTTTCCTTACTCCAGGCTTGCTGGACTTTGGACTTCGGTGACCCTTCAGATTGGGAGTTATATTGTTGGCTTCCCGGATTCTGAGGCCTTTATGCCTGGACTGAACTGCACTACCAGCATCCCAGGGTCTAAAGTGTGCAGACAGCCTATGGTGGGGCTTCTCAACCTCCATAATCACGTGAGTCATTTCCCCTAATAAATCCCCTTTTGTGCATCTTATGTCTCTATATCCTATTGGTTCATTTCTGGAGATCTCTGATATGAAACTTATGTGGGAGATCCCTAAATGGAACTTATGTGGGAGACATGCCCACTGACAGCTGAACGCCTTCTCCTGGGAGCTGTTTGACTCAATCAGTGGCCTCTTGGTTGAGGTTTGGTGGTGTGTTTTCATGCCTCCATTTCTTCTTTGGTAAATTGACAGTATGGATTTCTGGTTAATGCTGAAGAACGTGGCCATAAACATGGAAATTTTTTTTTTTTTTTGCAGTTTTTGGCCTGGGCTGGGTTTGAACCCGCCACTTCCGGCATATGGGGCCAGCGCCCTACTCCTTAGAGCCACAGGCGCCGCCCAACATGGGAATATTTTAAGGGCTCTGAAGCACATTAGGCAAGCAAGGCTGTCTAGGCCTCCCCCACTGAGTGTATAGCTGATGTCACATAGAAAGACTGATCCCTTTTTTGTCTCCCTTAGAAGGAAGGTGACCATGGAAGACCTGGGGGAAAATACCACTGTTTTATCCACCCTGAGGTCTTTGAACAACTTCATTTCTCAGCGAGTGGAGGGAGGATCTGGACTGGATATTTCCATTTCTGCCCCAGGTACTCTGCAGATGCAGTACCAACAGAGCATGCAGGTGAGTGGCATGTGTTAGAATTGGGGTCTCTAGATAGACATCTGGGCTCAAGTAGGGCCAGTTCCAGTTCCCTACTTGAGGCAGATAAATATTAGGTTGGCCTAGAATTGAACTGGTTGTCTTACGGATCTCATTGTGGGCCTCCTGATTTTGGGCATAGCTTGAGGCCCTGGACTATTCTAGCTTAAAGGCCTGGTTTTTTTTTTAGTACTCCAGGAGTGGGTCTGGTGTTCAACACTAATGAACTTGTAGACACTAGTGATAGTATTAGAAAGCCAAACCCAAACTTTATGGGAGCAGCAGCACTGAAATTTGTCCAGTCAACATGACTTTCCCTTGGAGGTATTAAGATGGGAAGGTTGTGTTATAAACTGAAGTGCCTGGTCAACCCAGAAGTGATCTAGGGCCATGAGCCAGGACAGTGGTTATTTCATGGTCTCAGACTGTGGAGGGCCATTTGTAAATCTTTACTTTGGTACAAGTCATATTTTACTTCATTCCAAGTTCTTGTGAGTGCTTAACTATAGACACAATTGCACAGAGGTCAGGTCTCCTATAGGACTCCAGGCTCCAAAGAGCTGTGGGCTCATTCCCAGTTGGGGCCAGGATAACTAGGACCTCAAAGGAGGGAAATGGTGTCTTCAGCCTTGTTGAGACCCTGCCACTGCACCCATAGCTATCCTGAGTGCCCCCTCCTTTCCCCCTCTCCCTCCATAGCCTTTCTACCTGTGTCTTCCTTCTCTGTCTGCCCTGGAAGTGGCCTGGAGCCATATTGCTCTCTGAGCCCTAATGAGGTGTTGTGTACCACTTGGTAAAACAAATAATGTGTGTGTATGCATTCATTTGTTGAATAATTGAATCACTGTGTGATTGTTAGAACACTAAGTTGCTCACTGCCTTTTTTTAGTGAGGACTTTTTTTTATTCTGGAATTAGTTTTTTTGTACTTTTCAGCGTAAAAACGCTGTTTTATGAAGTGGTGGTGGTAATAGGTGGTAGTTATTTTTGATCACTGGCAAAATAAATTTACAACTCTGGACTTAACAATGCTATAATTTTATCTTTTTTTTTTTTTTTTTTTTGAGACAGAGCCACAAGCTATTCCCCTGGGTAGAGTGCCGTGGCATCTCAGTTCACAGCAACCTCCAACTCCTGGGCTCAAGTGGGTCTCCTGCCTCAGCCTCCCAAGTAGCTGGGACCATAGGTGCCGGCCACAATGCCTGGCTATTTTTTTTTTTTTTTTTATTGGTTGTAGCCGTCATTGTTGTTTTGGCAGGCCTGGGCTGGATTTGAACCCGCCACCTTAGGTGTATGTGGCTGGCACGTTAGCCACTTGAGCCACAGGCGCCGAACCATCTTATTTTCTTTTTCTTTTTCTTTTTTTTTTTTTTTTTTTATTTTTAAGAGACAGATCTCACTGTGTCTTAAAATCCTCTCCTCTCTGTATTTCCAGACTGGAAATTCGTGAGGCTCTTTGGCTTACCTTTATGTACCTATTCCCTTATAGTGTGCAGGTTCTAAGATGGTGCCCAGGTTCTGGGCCCCTGATGAACACATCACCTTCTCTACCTACTTCCATTTATTTAATCAAACAATAACCTGGCTCGGCGCCTGTGGCTCAATCGGCTAAGGCGCCAGCCACGTACACCTAAGGTGGCGGGTTCGAATCCCCAGCCCGGGCCCGCCAAACAACAATGATGGCTGCAACCAAAAAATGGCCGGGCGTTGTGGTGGGCGCCTG
>CAUYQV010154101.1:0-32140 GCA_963574575.1 Galagoides demidoff | reverse complement strand
ACTCATCACAGTGCTTCTAATTCTATTATTTTTAAATGTTTTGTTGAGCCCTATTGGCAGCTGCTACTCAAGTCAACAATAAAAAATATTCCTTTGATACTGTCTTAAAATCAGACTTTTAAAATGTTTTGATCGTGTGTGGTGGAATGGAAAGAGAGGATTTTGTGTGTCTCTGTTAATCCTCAGGTCTTTCAGGAAGGAAAAAATATCTCTGCTGTGGGTATTACTTTCTTAACTTTTCTTCTAGTGTTTTCAGAAGAATATACAGAAAACCAGCAACTGAGACCAGAGGAGACACTTTTAATAAGTAGCCAGTGCCATTTTCTTAGGAAGGCAAAACATTACCGAGCATCAAATTCATTGCAGAAAATGTAGGTTTGCTTAAACATTGACTATCACACCAGAAAAAAAAAATGTTTTTTCCTTGGGGCCTCCGTGTTCTATTAGGTCAAGAAATGTGTGAGTTGTATATGCTTCACGAGGCTCAGGGCCCCAAACTAGCCTCAGTTAAATACAATTCACATGGCAGTTAATGTGCTAAGATGGACCTTGAGCTTGGCCCTTTCTAGCCTTCCCTGGAGTCCACGCCCTTGCCGTGTACTACAGTGACTCAATTTCCAATTTAGAAAACAAAACCCTACTCAGTTCGCTCAGTTGGGCAAAGGCACCTGTTACCAGAGCCCTGTGTTATAGTTACGCTTATTGAGAAGCGTGATGCAAAGAAAGTGAGTCTACAAAAATTGAGTCATTTCAAGAAGATAGTTCATTTGAGGGCTAATGAAAAGAGTGGAGAGGCCAGGAACAGCGGCTCATGCCTGCAGTCCCAGCACTCTGGGAGGCCAAGGCCGGTAGCTTGCTTGAGCTCAGGAGTTTGAGACCAGCCTGAGCAAGAGCGAGACTGTCTCTGCTAAAGATAGAAAAACTAGCCAGGCGTAGTGGCGGTCACCTGTGGTTCCAGCTATTCAGGCAGCGGAAGGGAGACAAATTCCCAAGTCTAAGCGTTTGGGGTTGCTGTGAGCTGTGATGCCACGGCACTCTACCCAGGGTGACAGAGTGAGACTCTGTCTCAAAAAATAAATAAAATAAGAATGGGGACAATGAGTCCAGGACAACAGAGGGTGAAGGTCTTTGAGGCCAGACAGGAGAGTATGTTCAACATGGCAGGCTCCAGGGGGCCAGTGGTATCCCCCCCAAAGAAAGAAATCATGTAATAAAAGCAGAGTTCTTAGGTGGCTTGGTCACCCCCATTTGGACGTAAAAGACCATGATGCTGTCCCTGAGGAATACCAGTCAGCTGCTTTTTGTTTCCCTCTATCATCAAGCCCATCCTTAGCTCTGTCTGGTAGAGACTGAAGCCAGGATGCATGAGTAGTTTACTGCAGTCAGCCCTAACGAGTGTGGTGGACGTCACAAGATTGGAGAGGAGCATCCTTGAGAGAGAGGGTTGTAGTCAGTTTTCCAAAAGTAAAATTGCCACAGAAGCAAAGGCCAAATAAAATGATCTGTAGTGCTTAGCCTTGTGTTTACAGGGTTGAGGAGAATGAGATACCAGAGATGTTATCACTGGAGCCTTCCACGGGGACGTGGCAGCTGGGCCTGTGTGGGCAGGTGGGATCTTGTAGGCAGAGAGGTGTGGGAGGTGGAGATGTGGAGGAAAGTGTGCTCTGGTGTGCGACATGAAAGAAGGCTCAGGAGGAGAAAAAGGGAAAGAATCAGATTAGACAACAAGGAGACACAGCAGAACCTGTGTGTGCACATTATGGTTCAGAAGAGAGACGGTTTTGGCGTGTTTTGGGGAAAGTGACTCCCGCTAAGAGTTGCCAGGAGTCCCCCATCCATCAGAAGTGCTCTGTGCTGCAGTGTGTACTACAGGAAGGAAGGAGAGAGTGTAAGTAACACTTTCTGTATTAGAAGAAAACGGGAAAGAGGTACCATGAGCTGGCCCCATGCTGTCGGCAGGTGGTACAGCCGGCCGCTCCTTGGGTGACTATTAGCTTGGCATTGCTCCCAGCACTGTCCCAGGTGACGGCCTCCCTCAGGAACCTGTAGTGGCACCTTCCAACGTTGCCCAACTCCTACTGGTTCCCAGGACAACTTCTTCAGATCAAAGAGAATTGTTTGGTCAAGGAAACAGAAAGCATTCAGGGTATTTCAGCCAAGGAGATACTTTATCAAAGGATTTATGTGCTTGCAAAACCTTTGGAGGAGCCAAGGTCAGAGAAAGCCTCTAGCGATGGGAGGAAGGAAGCAGGTTCAGGGAACGGCACCAGCATGGAGGCAGTTGACTGTCGGAGTGACCAGAAGTCCCTGCACACTTTTCTTGCACTGTCAGCAAGAGCATGTAAGCCTGCAGGTGGCAGGGGAGCCATGACGCCTTGCTCACCTCTTCTCCTTTCCAAATACAGCACGAGTGCCTCTCACTAGCAGAATGGACAGATGGACTCTCTGCTCTCACAGGTGTCTGTAAAACGAAGAGGGTGGGCTTCCAGTCCCTGCCATGTAGGGGAGAACAGAGAATAGCAGAGATAATATTGGATACTTACGGCTCACATCTTACACGGGAATGACATCAGGGAAACACCAGGCGGTGTCACACCTGTAGGCCTCCTCTGAGTCCTTCCTGTACTTCTTGAGATGAAAGTCCATTGATTTCCCTTTGCTTCAGGATGAATAACAAACAAAACAACCCACAAAAGTCTTGCCTTTGATGCCGAGATGCATGATGGGAGTGAATGTTCTGTATTTCCTGTAAAGCTGGCCTGCCCTCTTCAAGTGTTCACCCGGCCCTCGGTCTCCTGACACACGCCGGCTTCATCACCAGCCACGTTCCAGGGTCCCGAACTTCCAGACTTGATTCACGTTTTGTCACTTTTCAGTTTTGCAGGGAATTGTATTCTTAGCAACTGGTAAGAGCAAATCAATGGGGGGACGTGAGGGTGAGGGGTACTAGAGGCTGGGGATCTGTGGTCCTTGGGAAGTGCCCTTGGCTACATCTGAGTAAGGAGAGACTTTTTAGTACGTGAAAGATTTCAGTGACTGATTTATTTCAAAGTGTTATGGGGGTATAAATATTTTTGGTTAAATGGATCACTTTTATGGTGCTGAGTCATGCTATAATTGCGCCCATCACACAGCCAGTGTTCACTGGACCCCTTAGATAGGTTCTCATCCCTCCTCTCTCCCCCTGCCGGATTTCCACCAAGCTTCACTTCCCTCTATGCAGGCGAGTGCCCATCAGTTCCAGTTCAATAGTGAGTTCCTGTGGTGTTTATCCATTCTTGAGATACTTCACTTAGGATAATGGTCTCCAGGTCTATCCAAATTGTTGCAAAAGGCATTAAGTCATCCTTCTTCGTGACTGTGTTGTATTCCAGGGTGTACAGACACCACATTTTGTTAATCCACTCATGGAATGAACACCTGAGTTGATTCCACATGTTTGAAATTATGAATTGTACTGCGATAAACATTCAAGTGCAGGGGTCTCTTTAATAGAATCCTTTATTTTCCTTTGAGTAGACGCCCAGTGGTGGGGTTACTAAATCAAATGGCAGGTCTACTCTTAGTTCACTTGAGATATCTCCATACTGTTTTCCATAGAAGTCTTACTAATTTGCAGTCCAGTCAACAATATGCAGGTATTCCTTTCTCTCTGCATCCACGCCAGTGACTTCTACTTTGTGTTTTTGTAAAATGCTTGAGCTCAGTTCAATTGATAACAAGGACCAGCTAGTGCTGGGAAAATGAGTATCCGTATAGGTTTTATAATCTGCCTCATTTGGTAAAAATTACTTTTGCCAGTCAATTGTCTGTAAGTCCTTTGAAAATGAGAACCAAACTTGATATGTGATTGTTTCTTATTGTTTATCTTAGTACCATGCCAGCCGTTAGTAGGTCTCTAATATAACTGTGGAATGGACACATTGGAGGAGAGAATAGCTGGCAAGCTAGGTCACCCAAGGGTGGCCCAGTGTGTCTGTGTCTCTCTGATGTGTGTATATGTGTGTGATGTTGTGATGTTGCAGTAGATGTTAATTTTTATGCTCAGTACATTATCAATACTGTGTTCTCACACCATCCTGTGTGAGTTTGTGGTGTGGGACAACTTTTCATTTCCTTAGCATTATTTTTATTTAAATGAGAAGATCTCCCCCTACCTTAGGCTTAGGTAGAAGGATAGACCACAGGAGTCTTCTACAGGATGTATTTTTTTAAAGTGGAAAAAAATGATTAATTTTCAATGGTATTCTTTCTAATTGTGTGTGTCACCAAGTAAGATCTGAGCTCTTGCGGCATGGTTTGGAATTCAAATGTTATCAATTGGAATTGGCATTAATTACTTGTGTGCTGCTTGGCGTATGCTGGGACACTCTTCCTCTAACAATCCCACCAAAGTCATTTAGGCAGTTATCTCGGCTGCGCTCAGCGCCGCCATCATCAGCCTGACTGTTGCTGTTTAGTCTCTCCTGGCTGTAGTACATCTCAGCCGGCTTCTGCACACGCACCCCTCTCTCCTGTCCCGTCTTCCCTGCAGGAAGTCCCGTTCTCCCGTGTGTGGTGCAGTAACCGGCAGCCCTTGCACTGTGCCTTCTCCCTGGAGCGCTACACGCCCACCACCACCCAGCTGTCCTGCAAAATCTGCATCCGGCAGCTCAAAGGCCATGAGCAAATCCTCCAAGTACAGACGTCCATCCTGGAGGTGAGTCCTTCATCTACTGGTCATCTGACCCCCCCATGTAAAGGACAGTAAGAATAATCATGCCATACCTATCTCAGCCGTGCTATTTGGGTTCTGAAAGAGCTTCAAATTGCACGAACTCTTAAACGTCATTATCGCTTAATAATAAGGGAAAATAAATGTTTTCTCAGATGAGGGATTGAACTGGGCTTCCCACTGGACAGAGAAAAACTCAAGGCATCAAAGAGCTTATGTAGACTGGAAGGACCTTTGGAGAAGGAACTGATCCAGGGCTTTTTATACATAAAACCATAAGAAGTCTCAGGGTCCACATTAGACTCAGAATGCCAGTTGGGATTCACCATGGGCTGACGACATCTGGTACAGTTGAGACGCACACCACAAAGAGGCACAAAGGTCACACTGGTAGGCCATATTTCTGCTGATTCTGGCTCGTTTCCCAGAAGTCAGTGTCCGTGTGTATGTTATTTCACCTTCGGGGCCAGGGCCCTTTTCTCCCCTGCTCTCCAGACTCAGAGTTCTGCACATCCACCTTCATCAACCTAGATCCTTCAGCCCAGTGGTGGAAGAACAGGGTTGATAATGACCTCCTGCTATTATCCATACCAGGTGCAGAGAAGGAGAATGACTTTGTCCAGGTTGTACTACTATCGTAGGACAGAGTTAAAATTGGGACTCAAACAAGGAGCCTTTGCCAAAAGACACCTCATGGCAGACCCCGGTTCTGATTTTCCCTAATCCACAGAGTGAGTTCATGGCTTTGGATGTGAAGCTTATAAAGTACAGACTAGTACCCTGAATAGTTACGCAGGGGTAGAGGTGGACAGTAGCTGCGGGGTGGGATGCTTTTGTTTAGCGGTTTCAAGGTCACTCCTGGCTAGAATAAGAAAATACACATTTTTATCATTCACATCTACAAGTCAGTGATATATAAATAATATAGGTTTACTAATTTAGGCAGAAGGTTCAACATGTTCCTACGCATGTAAGTCAATTGCAGGACTTTTTTTTTTAATTTGTAACTGTATAGCATGATCATGTCTCTCCATTCTCATTTTAATTCACTGTTTATGCCAAATGGGCACGGCTAATTTCCCAAATAGTTTCTGAAGAGGAGGGGGCTCTCTGAAGGATTGTGCCTTCGATTGATAGCTGCCTTAACCGACATGTTTGTGTGGCATTAGTATTCATTATTGCCGGTTAGCATTAGGTGCTAACGTAGTTTTGATGGAGAAGGTAGATCCAGAAACCTGGGGCGGGATATTTTTAGCGCCTCTTTTTTGAACAGCCATGGCATATTTAACACAATACATTTCAAAGTAAAATGAAAAACGGAGGCAAGTTTTGAAATAAAGAAACTCCAGGAAGAGCTGGTGTTGAGAAGCAAGCAGGAGAAGGCAGACCCCAAAGATGCCTCTGATCAGAGTGCCCTAAATCCCTGGCAACAGACCAGCAAAGGGACTCCAGGTTGGAAGTTTGTTGTTTAAGGCCCCCAGATGTCGGTGATCAGCTTCTGCAATTACAAGATCTCTACGTAAGAGAAATATGGGAGGGCTGGCAAGGGCTGGGCTTTTTGCTCCTTGCTTTAAATTCTTGAAGTGCATAAAAGGAAAATCAGCTAATAACTGACAAACTGAGTTTTACCCCTTATTCTCCAATTTCTTTTCTGATGCTTCAGAAGTTTACAGTCACTTTGAAATGACTTGAAGAGGATAACATCCCAGTGTCTCTCGATACTGGGAGGCAAATATCAGATTAATGTTGAGATATTACTTGTTAGGCTCCAGTCTCCAATTTGAGGGCTGTAGCATTCCAGAAGCTTTATTAACCCTTTGATCCTGCCTAGGAGCACGGTAATTAATTGCTTCAAACATTACTGCGAGATTAGGCCCAGTTCTCCTGTGCGTTTCTGTCACTTTGTGATAAACTTTATTTCTTAGACAAGTCTAATTTGATCTCATTTTCTATGTCAGAAGAAGACTAATAACTTTTGAAAGCTGCTATATTTCAGGTACATTTCCATTAGCTTTCACATGTGTCCTGTAACCATCACAAGTCTGTTCTCCAGGAGCTCCGCCTTCTTACCCAAGATCATGGAGCTATTAAGTTATCAAAGTCTGACTGCCATAGGACGCTCCTTGCAAAACCTAGTCAAGGCGCTCTCATTTATTATTAGCCTTACCTATGGGCCTTGATCATGATATAAGCCTTGTCTTTGGGGGTTCAGGAACTAGGGACAAACATCACAGCTCCAGAAACCAATCTTTAAGATATATAAAATTGATATTTAAAATATATTAGATCAATAGGATGAAACTGAAATCAATGCCTAAGATATATATTATGAATAGTAAATTTCTCAATGCAATGACGTATGTTCAGCATACCATTTATCGTGTCCTTTCATGCCTCTAATCCAGTGTTTTTCAACCGTTTTTGTCTCAGAGCACACTTGAATCTGTAAACTTTCACGTCACACATAAGTTATGTTGACAAAAAAAAGAGTAAAAAAATATGTACTTGCTGTGCTTTAAACTTCTTTCAAAAATAATTTAATTATCTTTAAAAATTTTCACAGCATGAGTAAGATCCTCTCACAGCTCATAGGTTGAAAATCACTGCCAAATCCTTCACATCATTCTTATGCTTAAAAATTATTACAGTGACCAGTGTGTCTTTTTTACTCTTTAGAGTGGCCATTATTGTGTCAATCTTCAGAGGTAGCTTGATTCTTCTTAAATTTAACCCTATCAAATTACTTTATGATCATTGCCAACTGATACTCTATAAAGCAACAGTAGCCCCAGTCTACAATTGCCAAATATTGAGGAGAAGAATCCCCGAGTGATTTATTTCATCCTTTCTTATTAATGTAGTGTTAACGAATCTTTATTTTTCAGTAGAAAAAACTTAAATGGGAATCTTGCATGTTACAATTTTCCCTTCAAGCAGCACTCTTCCAAAAGTGGTGGAAGTTGGGGGATAATCTGTCTGTTACAAAATAGAATACTTACAATTTCTTGTCGATTTATAACTCCCTGAGCTAACCAGGTAGCAGGCCCTTATCTGAGATGTGCAGAGCATGAAAATCTACCGTGCCTCTGCATATTTAATTTAAACAATCAGAAAATGTGATGTATCTACAGGATTCTCACGACTTGGCCCAGATGTCTTTTAGAATGCTTCATAAATGTTATATAAAGTGTCATCCTTATGCATAGAAAATATTTAAAGTTGGAAACCTTAAGAAGGAAGTGGGGGCTTACCTAGTAAAGCGTAGCAAATTGAAAAATTACTTATTTTTAGACTCAGGCTCATGTCATGTTTTATTCACCTTCGGATAAGACTACTTCATCCAGCGTTTTCTGAAGACACCATTACATCAAGGTGGTTCTTCTGCCAACAGTAGTGACGGAGCTTAGTCGACCAAGCCATTTCTGCCTCGTGCAATGTTTTGCCTAGACACTTTTAATATTTTCAATTTTATTGGCAAGCCTCCTCTCCTGGGGTTAATGCCCTTTGGTGTCATTTCGCAATGACAGGTAGCGCTGTTAACTTGCATAGAATTACTTTTTAATTTCCTTCTAGTTTATACCATACTCTTAAGCCAGAAAATATGCAAGGAAGCTATTCCTTCTTGATTTGCATTTTTAGATCCTGGAAGAAATTTTACAAACCATGATAAAAAATGATATATCTTGTAACCTATTTTAAGCAGTTACAGGGGTTGAGTTGGTTTATTTTATAACCATGTAGTATATCAGAACAGACATGTCCATTCTGCCTACAGTAACTACCCAAGTCACCAATTTTCTGTTCACTTGATACTTACCTATCCTTCAAGGTCACCTTAAGTGTTTGCCCAATGAAATCTTTCCTCTTGTAAATCCCTGGAGCCTGATGGTCATGTCCCTTAGAGGATTTTTTCTTTAGCCACCCTGCTCTGGGGAGCTCTTGGTACTTGTCTTGAAGCAGGGTGATGTAGCGAGGTAAGTACTAGTATAGTTACCAGGACATCAGATTTCTAGTTTCAGCTACGTCACAAACTTCCATAACCTCTGCGAGGTCTTTAAAAATGCAAATGACTGGCTGGGCGCCTGTGGCTCAAGTGGCTAAGGCACCAGCCACATACACCTAAGGTGACAGGTTGGAATCCAGCCTGGGCCCGCCAAACAACAATGATGGCTGCAACCGAAAAAAAAAAAAAAATAGCCAGGCGTTGTGGCAGGTGCCTGTGGTCCCAGCTACTTGGGAGGCGGAGGCAGGAGACTCGCTTGAGCCCAGGAGTTGGTGGTTGCTATGAGCTATGCCACAGCACTCTACCCAGGGGGACAGCTTGAGGCTCTGTCTCAAAAAAAAAAAAAAAAAAAAAAAGCAAATGACTGATTAGGAAATTGAGGCTGAAGCAGTTTATGTAGCGTCCTTAACTGAGCTAGGGAAGGTGTGTCTTAATCCAAAGTGAGGTCTTCGTGGTTCTTACAAGCGTGCTTTTCTGTTAGACTAAATACTAGAAGAGCTTTGATGAGAATTGTTGTGTAATATTCCCAGAATTGAACTAAAACCAGTAAGTAGCATCTGTTTACTATGACAACGTGTATCTCAAGTTTCGGAGAAGAGGCTGTCAGAGGCAAATGTGTTTGGCCGTGAATCTCTTCTTGAGATGTCCTATTGGAAACACTGGGTTAAAGCATTGTTTCCAAAACACAGCCCTCAAATGTAACTGTGTTAAATGGTCATGCAAAGAGGACACATATTATCAGTCAGTAGTGAAATCTCTGCATCAATGGGTTTTCTCAGTTCTGTTTGGAACTCCCCAAGTCTGATGGTTTGTGTGGTTGTGTGGGCCTAGCACTAGCTGTTGAAGGGCCCCCTCCCTGTCCCCGGCTGTGGTGCCCACATAAGGAAGCAACATAATGATCAGGAGACATTCAGGGCAGGACTGCAGGTAAGGGCAGGGCAGGAAGGCGGTGCGTTGCCTCGGAGGACCCAACAGGCTGCCTTTTCTCAACACAAAGGATCACTTCTTGGAGCTGAAACAGTTCTAACCAGCCCTGACTTTAACCACCAATCTAGGATGTGCTGCTTCGATTACTCCCTGGGGTTAGTTTTGTTTTGCTCCATCACAAATCACCTCAATTAGCAGCACAAAACAACATCCATTTATTACCCCACAGCTCTGGCAGGTCAAAAGTCCAGGCATGGCACAACTGGGTACTCAGATCAGGATCTAGAAAGCCGAGACAAGGTGTTGGCCAGACGCGCTCTTCTCTGAAGCTCAGAGTCCTCTTCCATGTTTATCCAGGTTGTTCGTCTGGTTTGGTTCCTTCTTGTTTTTGACACTGTCAGCCCCTAGAGTTCCCAGCTGCGTCTTCTCACCCCAAAATCCATTCGTGCAGTTCACAGCAGGCCATTCGCTACCTTCTAGGCCAGCCAAACAGATGCCTCCAGACGGGAGCCTTCTCTTCTAAGTTTTTAAGGCCAGCTGATTAAGTCAGTCCCACCCCAAAAATTGCTCTTTTGATTAATTCAGAGTCGATTGAATTGGGAATTTAATTGCATCAGCAGAGTCCCTTTTGTCTTAGAATTATGGGGGTGATTCAGTAAGATATTTTTCAGTCCTTAAAGTTTTGTCGTACACCTAAACTTAGTAGCAGCCAGGGCAATCTGGCAAATTTCTGTGTGATTTCATGTTGGACACGATTGTAGAGTTGCTGTGATGAACTAAGACAGCAAATCCTCAGGCCAGGCACAGTGGGAGGCTGAGGCAGGTGGATCACACCTGAGCAAGAGTGTGACTCTGTCTCTAAAAATAGCTGCGTGCTGTGACGAGTACCTATAGTCCCAGCTACTTGGGAGAATGAGGCAAGAGGATCACTTGGGCCCAAGAGTCTCAGGTTGCTGTGAGCTGTGACACCATGGTACTCTACCCAGGGCAACGAAGTGAGATTCTGTTTCAAAAACAAGAAAAAAGATAGCAAATCCTCATTGGATGGCTTTAAGTCAGAAGTGTGGTGGGCAGACAGTGCTTGGGAGCCTTCTGGGCTATATCACTACCAGGCTGGTCTAGGTGTTACCTCTGACTCATGGCTCGCTCTGTTTTACCAAAGTGATTTTTAAATCCTGAAACAAGACCAGACTATTAACTATAAAAGCACACTTTAGGATGAGTAGGGGGGCGGGGGGGCACGGAACTTCAGGATGATGAATGTAGAATCAGACCCTATAGCTCCCCCACCAGGTGCTCTGGAGCCAGCTCCTCTGATGAGCCATTCATTGCTGGTCAGTTATGACTGTCCTCCGAGGGTCATTCCTTACTCTGGGCTGAAATCTGTCATTTGGTAGCTTCTTCCTACTGCTACTAGATCTGTCCCTGAGAGCCCCCAAAGTCTAAATTTTTCTGTCACCTGCCAGGTCTTTGGATGTTGGAGGCTGGTGATTATGACTCCCCAGAGTGGAAGCTGCTGTTGTAAATCTCCACTACACAATTTATTAGGCTACTAGAGAAGTTCTTTACTGTCTTAGAAGAAAGAGTGACTTATCAATATATTTTATAGAGTCCAACACAACAGGCAAGCATTTTGCGCATGTGTGTTAACACAGGTTTTCTATTAAAAAAAAAAAAAATCCGTCGATCGGTAACGGTTTCAGCTCGATCTGAAGGAGGTTTCTTCATTTTGTTCACAGAGTGAAAGAGAGACCATCACCTTCATTGCACAGGAGGACAGCACTTTTCCTGCACAGACTGGCCCCAAAGCCTTCAAAATCCCCTACTCCATCAGACAGCGGATTTGTGCTACGTTTGATACCCCCAATGCCAAAGGCAAGGACTGGCAGATGTTAGCACAGAAAAACAGCATCAACAGGTAACTGGGGGCAACTTTCGGAAGAAAGACAATTTTCGTAAGAAAACCTTGAAAAGTAAAGTGGGCTGAGTGTAACCATGCGGTCTCTGGGCCCTGATTCCTTTTTGCATTCCTCTGACTGTATTTTAGGTGTGGTCCCCTAAGTAAGAGGGAAACGAACTAGAATGTGATAGTACATATAGCGTTTCCGGCCACCCCATTCTACTTTGGGGGATGTTAGAGAAAAGCCTTGCCTTGGCTTTGCTGCCATCTCCAGGTCTGCTAAATGGGGGCTTAGCCCAGGTCATCTTTTTTTTTTTTTTAATTATTTTTATTTTTAAATCATGTTTGTGCACATTAATACTATCAAGCCTGGGTCATCTTGATGCCTGTGTATGACACAGAAACGGAGAAGAAAATTCCTCACAGCTGCTCCTACCATCCGGCCACCTGAGCACAGTATCTAACCTTTAATGGGGAGAGATGTGCTCACCCTGCGGACCAGGTGCCTGAATGGAAGTGTCAGGATGATAACTCACGTCTAAAGCCAGAGGGCATTAAAGAAAGAAAGGTTTACCTGGGCACGGTGAGCAGGGAAGCACCTCAGGACCCCACTAAACTTGCAGTTAGGAGGCGCATAGAGAGAGTCACCTGGGGTTGGGGGTGATAGATGAGACGGGCAGGCGGGGTGCCTCCGAGGCAGGACTAAGGAGGGGGCAGGGGTGGCTCAGTTAGGGACCTCTGGCAGGGAAAAGATACCGACAAACCTAATCTCCTGTCTCTCCCACTAACTGCCGCCCCCAGTGCCCCAAAATGAATAGAAAGAGCAAGTTCTGCCAGGACCCTTTCACTCCCTTTCCTTTGGTTCTGTGATTTTTCCCTCTTTTTGAGGCAAAGCCTTATTTTCTCGCTGTCTGACTTGCTCTGTCATTTCCATCTTTTGTTCTTTGTTTTCACCACATCCTCCCTCACTCTCTTCTCTGAAAAGGAGGGTAGAGGGCTGCCGAGGGAGGATGCAGTGCTGGTCCCTGTTTCAAAAGGGAGACAGAACTGGAGGATGGAGCCAGCCGTCTGCCCCAGGGACGAATGTCGAGGCCGGAGGCCTCGCAGCCAGGGAGGACTGAATTGACAGGCAGGCAGGCCTGAAGGGGACTGATTGAAGGGCAGATACTGAAAAGGAAATATGTACATGGAGGGGGGGGGGATTAGGTTGAATATTTCCCAGCACCTTTGACAAAAGATGAGATGTCTCATATGGAACCAGTGAACGTCGCGACTATGTCAGGCTCAGTCTCTGGTCAATGTGAGGACAAAAAATGGAAAAACTAACTTAGAAAATGTGATTTGGTTAATCAAAACAAAACACAAAGAAAGCAATGAAAGGGGACTCGGAAGATCGGGGTGGCAGCTCCAAATGCGCCCCCATCCCAGACGACCCCAGTGAATCACTTCCCATCCCTACATTTCTTTTTTTTTAGAAATACAATCTGTGGAATCTGAACTAGGTTGATTCTTCAGTTAATTCTGGCTACAAATGTTTATGATTTTTTTAAATCACCATTTGGAAAAAAATAATTGCACCTGAATCCCTATGTGCCCAGCACCACTGGTGTTGATTTGCCGAATGAAGCCCAAGCACGTTTGCCTTTTTCTCTTTAATTCTTCATTTATAGTCTAAATAAGAGAACTATAGTGAGTCATCTGCTTCTGACCTTGCACAGTAAGGAAAGTGCATTTCAAACCGGGAGACTGAGTTTAGCAGGCTTTTGTGTCTGGGACAAGGAACATCAGGGCTGTGCTGGTGCAGGGCGCCCCGCGGTGTCTGGGTCATAAAACTTGGGTTGTGCCCTGGGTTTTCTTGTTTTTGTTTTTCCCTAAGACATCATCGCCTGGAACGTCTAAATTTTTTTTGACCTAAGCAGGCCATGTAACCAATTTTATGGAAGTTTCTAATGTGGTGCCCAGGATGTGTGGATTCTCAGTAAATGTCAGTTGTACCTCTTGACATTTTCACAATTAATAGCAAATTACAACAGCAGGAATTCCTGTAATCCCCTTCTATCTTTAAATCATACACAGTCAACACAGTCTCACTGGATGGCATTTTCTTGCCTTTCTTTGTAGGTTCATTCTTCAAAACAGGGTTTAAATTAGGGATCAGCAAACTGTTTTTTCTGTGAAGGGCCGGGTAGCAAAGAGGCCCCAGGGGTCTGCTCCACCTACTCTGATTGTACCTACAGAGTTGCACCTATTCGACTCTGATGCTGTCTCAGGAAAGAAGCCAGAGGAAATTACTGAAACAACCAGGCCTGGTTATGTTCTAGTGAACTGTACTTACAAACACAGACAGCAACGCATATATTTGACCTGACCGACAGTGCGATGTTTGCTGACTCCTGAATGAAATGTGCCTGCCCTCATTAAGTAAAACTCTGTAGGATCATGTTGCCTTGGTCAGGATAATACCTGGAGCCGAGGTCCCGTCTTTCAGCTCAGTATCCGAGACTCTCCAGCATAGGGGCAGGACAGGGTCCTCTTCTGGGGGCTCCTGTGGTTATGGCAGAGATGGCTACGTGGAGAAACAGAGTAGGACAAAGACGATTCAAACCACCTTGTACCCTTATCAACTAATTATCTTTCTCCTTTTCCACACTCAAGTTCCTTTTATGCATCCCCTCAAAGATGAGATTTTCAGACACTACCCATCGCAACTTCCTATTGTGTGATACCAAATGGCTGTTTTCGCTAGCTTATAATTCCAAATAATATATTAAAAGTATAGAACTAATAATGTTTATTAGAACATAGATACTAAAATTGTCCATATGTCAATATTATTGGGTGATAAAGCCGTTTCACCAACTCTGGGATCATGACAGAGAGATGACCCCACGGCACAGAGTCACTCCAGACAGAGAATTCACCTCCCTCAGTCTTGTGACAATACTATTACCTGACTCTTCCCCTCCTTTCAATCCCTAAGAGTGTTAAAAAGCTGCTAAAGCAACAGCTCTCAAATTATGTTGGTTTTTTTTTTTTTTTTTTTTTGTAGAGACAGAGTCTCACTTTTTCACCCTCGGTAGAGTACAGTGGAGTCGCTCCGGCAACCTCCCAACTCCTGGGCGTAGGCGATTCTTCTGCCTCAGCCTCCCAAGTAGCTGGGAACACAGGCTCCCGCCACAACGCCCGGCTATTTTTTTGTTTCAGTTTGGCCGGGGCTGGGTTTGAACCCGCCACCCTCGGTATATGGGGCTGGCGCCCTACTCACTGAGCCACAGGCACCTCCCGGCTCTCAAATTATGAAGGAAGAATTTGCAAAGGAAGTGGAAAAGAAACATTTGCCTTTATTGTATTGCCAGGCAAATGTTTTTTACTTTCCTTTTGGTGAATGCAAATGTCACTAATGATGAGCTGCCTTTTTGCCAATTTCTACTTGGACCTGAGCAGGAAGGAATAGACAGGGATGTAGAGTTAAAAGGCTTCGCAGTCAGTGAGAATGTGAGAAATGTCAGGGGGGTGCGGGAAGGCTGGCAACACAGTTGGCCTTCAACTTGCCTGCCGTACGGATCTACCTGAATGAGCCCCGTTCCTCACCAGAGAATGTCGTGGATAACAGCTGCCGTTACAGATTCTGTGAGCAAAGTCTGCGATTACTCAGCCACCATACTTGTGCACTTCGAAACTGGGATTGCACATTTGTTCTGTAAATTCAGCGGCTGTGACTCCTCCCCTTCAGCATGCCTGGCCACATGTGATAGGCAGGTCAGGCATTGAGCACGTAGGGGTGGGGACTGTTGAGAATTTAGCAGATTAAATATGGGAGACAAACTGCTTCGGGTAAAAGTATTCCCCCACTTCTAAACTTTAACAGCAACTTGCATTTTTTAATTACAGTAGAATATACCAAAATAAAACCATCTATCTACTTAGGAAAAACCCAGTAAATATTTGATTGATGTGAGCCCTTTCATGGGCTTTGAATTCTTGATCCTAAAACCTTGCCTCGTAACAAATAGCTTTGATACAAACAAGCATCAAGGGATTTTGAAAATTAGTCTTAAAACAGGCTACCGGGCTGTTGTTATAAAGCAACAGTCCCCAAATTTTTTGACACCAAGGACTGGTTTCATGGAACACAATTTTTCCCTGATGCGACAGGAGCAGAAGTTAGGTGGGGAAACAAGGGGGGATGGCTGAAAACACAGGTAAAGCTTCTCTAGGCCACTGTTCATGTCCTGCTGTGTGGCCCAGTTCCTAATAGGCCACGGCCAGAACCTTTTGGTACCAGGGACCAGTTACATGGAAGAAACTGGGGGGAGGGAGGGATGGACAGGAGGCAAAGTTCAGGTGGTGGTAGCATGCAGCCCAGTCCACATCCCCGGGGTTGGGGACCACAGTTATACAGGATTCCCAGCTTTCCTCTTAGGCCTCAGTATGTGAAGTTCTACTTAGATCATTCTGTATAAGACTTCATTATTTTTATATTCCAGA
The DNA here is from genome assembly GCA_963574575.1 of Galagoides demidoff. Lineage (NCBI taxonomy): Eukaryota > Metazoa > Chordata > Mammalia > Primates > Galagidae > Galagoides > Galagoides demidoff. Next base: position 16,108 of record CAUYQV010154101.1, on the reverse strand, counting down.
AAGCCTTGTGATAACACAGCCAGCTTGACCAGGTTGGGAACAGATGCCTGAGATATGGGCAGATGAGTAGAGGGGAATCCACCAAAATGGAAGAAAGGATTTCAAAATGCAAAGTAGCAGATAAATGATATCTTTTTCTTTTTTTTTTTTTTTTGAGACAGGAGCCTCAAGCTGTCCCCCTGGGTAGAGTGCCGTGGCATCTCAGCTCACAGCAACCTCCAACTCCTGGGCTCAAGCGAGTCTCCTGCCTCTGCCTCCCAAGTAGCTGGGACCACAGGCGCCTGCCACAACGCCCAGCTATTTTTTGGTTGTGGCCATCATTGTTGTTTGGTGGGCCCGGGTTGGATTCGAACCCACCACCTTAGGTGTATGTGGCTGGCACCTTAGCCACTTGAGCCACAGGCACTGAGCCAGATAAATGATATCTTATTCATGGTTTTTCCCAAGGCCCTACCTAGTCATAAACTTGTTTGAAAATTTGTAAGCATTGCCAAGGAAGACTATTTTATTATTATTTTTTAATTTCAAAACTAAGGGGATCCATTTGTTATCGTTCAGCTAGTTAAAACAGTGCACTGCCTACTTTAGATGTTAATGGGGATGGTGAGTAAATTCGTCACACCTCATGGCCACTAAGCAGCGCTGTGATAACCTGTTTACACCAAAACTTTTTTTTTTTTTGGAGACAGAGTCTCATTATGTCACCCTCAGCAGTAGAGTGCGGTGGCATCACAGCTCACAGCAGCCTCCAACTCTTGGGCTTACGTGATTCTCTTGCCTCCACCTCCCAAGTAGTTGGGACTTTAGGCACCCACAACAACGCCCAGCTATTTTTTTGTTGCAGTTGTCATTGTTGTTTAGCAGGCCTGGGCCAGGCTCGAACCCACCAGCTTCAGTGTATGTGGCCAGTGCCCTACTCACTGAGCTACAACCTCTGAGCCTACACCAAATCTTTTAACAGAACCTTTCATGGGAAACAGAATCTTCTCGCACTGAGGTGCCATCTTTTCATCCCGTCTGTCCCTCCTCTTAGCTGCATGCAAAGGACAGTGAAATGGCCAGAGTGAGGTCCCAAGGCGGCTTACGCATCTGTCTCTGAGTGACTACTGAGAATTCCCTGGTGGTGGGATGGTCTCAGACCCAGGTTTCTTGTGGGTGAAGAAAGAGGGAGGGATGAGAGAGAGAAGAATTTGAGAATAAAGTGCACCCAGAAAACCGGTCTCACAGGCAGAGCAGTGGAGGGAGGATGGGTGGTGACCCCGGCACTAACTTTCTCATCCCTGTGTTGAATCTGGAGTACAATTACACCAAACTCAGCATTCCTGGTTCTGCAGGCTGGAGATTAGAAAACACATCGTACCTTTTAAATAATGAAAGTGGGAAGGAGGCTGCCGTTTCCAGAAAACAATCTTCATGATTCTTCAAATGAGAGTTAACACATAGGGCAATAACATTACATAGGTCCTTGGAGGCAAAATACTATGAAGCCCAAGTCAGATTTTCTGGTTCTGGCCTGGTAGACTTATGCAGGGTCTGAAATTTCAAATCCCTTAGACTGAAGCCAGAGGGACCCAACCCAACAACATGGTGGGTGTTTCGGCTTCATTCTGGCAAAGTCAGGGACTCATGAAACTGAAAACAGGCAGCCCTGGGACACACTTAACCATGAACAAGCTGTGCATAGTTTGCTGAGTTGCAGGTGTCATCCTCAGGCAATGCGGAACAAAGACTTTATGTCCCTCCAAGAGAACTAAAGTCACACCCCGCCCCATGAACTCCAGGGGATGGTGGGAGGGTACTGCACTTATTCTAGGCCAGCAGTTCTAAACACATCCTGCCTGTCAGATATTTACATTGCAATTTATAAGAGTAGCAAAATTATAGTTACAAAGTAGCAGCGCAAATAATTGTATGGTTGGGGGTCACCACAACATGAGGAGCTATATTAAAGGGTCACAGCATTAGGAAAGATGAGAACCACTGATCTAAGCAGTGGGTGAATGTGTGATGCTCTTCAAAGGACAAATTTCTCTCCTTTAAGCTAAGATAATTTCCAGAAAAGGTGGACGTGCCAAAGCCCCGTATAGCCAGAGAATCCCCTTCATAACCACTGTTTGAAACAGCACTGGAAAAGCTGACGCTGTCAGCACGTCTGGACAAGGATGTTTCCTAACTGGAGAAAGTAAGATTGTAGGGACGATTTTGTCTGTTTAGTAGACTGTCCTTTAAGTGATTAACTTGCCTTGCAGTTATTTCTGGGTTTTTATCGTCTTTTCGTTTCCCAAATTGAGAAAGTGTCACAGGCTTGCTCTGTCAAGAATGAAACTGGAGAAATGGAAAGCAGGAGACACAGACAGTCTCTAAGGCTTTCATGTTTTCCACAGAAAGAGGAGCCCTTGCTATTCCCTTTCAAGAACCAGATAATGGAATGGGCAAAAGCTAGCTAGGAAGACATTTCATTGCTAAATTAAATGGCCTGAAAGAATGAACATGCCACTCTTAGGGCGAGACAGACTGGAACCCAGGGTACGTTTGAATTGCTGTGTCCTTCTAGGAGTGTTCTCCATGCCGGCTTCCTTTCACCGAAAGATACTGGGGAATAGAGAGTTAGGGTGTAGCTTTCATCTGTGGCTGCTGCTTTGGAAAATCAACACTGATTTGCTTTATCCTGGAGGCTGCTTCACTATTTGTCTACTTGCCCAGTGAGGCTGAAGTTTGGGGGGAATAGCTTGACGGGGAGGCCAAATGCTTATGCTCTGTCCAGTTACTGCCATTGAGGTTATTTAAAGAATTCTATGGAGGTGGTTTGGGGGCACATGAAAGGCTCTCGTTAAGTGAGACAATTAGAATGATGGCAGAAATCTTCATGTTTTTACTTTATGGCTGTTTCAGCCCCCTCTTTGGCACACGTCATACCCGACTCCATGCTCCCTGGTTTATCAGGCAGCTTCACTTAGTTTTCACTTTTGATGCTGAGGAGCTACTCAGAATGGGCATCTTTTTAAAATGTGCTTCTTGGGCCACACCTGTGGCTCAGTGAGTAGGGCGCTAGCCCCATGTACCAAGGGTGGCAGCGGGTTTGAACCCAGCCCCAGCCAAACCGCAAAGAAACAATAGCCGGGCATTGTGGTAGGCTCCTGTAGTTCCAGCTATTCTGGAGGCTGAGGCAAGAAAATCACCTAAGCCCAAGAACTGGAGGTTGCTGTGAGCTGTTATGCCACAGCACTCTACCGAGGGTGACAGAAAAAATTCTGTCTCCAAAAAAATAAATAAAATGTGCTTCTTACTGGCTAAAGAATAAAGTTGACTTTGCTGTAAATGACAACAATTTCTAGACTATAAACAAACATTTTGCCTTCCTGGACAGGTGCAAATGCTCCTTTCTATTGAAAGGGTTGAGTGAAAGCCCAACTTTTGAATGAAATTTTGGCCTGGGCCTGGAATGAGGCACCTTCTCTGCTGAGGACGTTAGGCTGCGGCTCTCCAGTGAGGTCCTCTCCTGCATTATAGAATGAAATTCACTGGTAGCTTTGTTATTTGGAATTTGGAATGGAATTCGGCCTTAGAGGCCAGGCACAGTCTGAGGGAGTCAGAACACTGAGCTAGAGGACTCCCGCTCCAAGTACAAGGTGCCCTTGGTGGGTTTCCCTTCCTTTCCACTACCTTTATCTAATCTCTTTCTTAACTGATGAAGGACTTAGATGTACTTGTCCCAAAGATATTTGCATTTGAATTGTGCAGGAATTCCGGAAGGCCTGAAAGCTTTTCACAGCACTAAAGAAAGGGCCATATCTCTAGCTATTTTCATTCTGATAAAATTAGCACCAGGTGACAATAGTTTATAAAGACCCTATATAGCAGAATTATATCTTGGCCCCTCAAGTCTCTCCTCTCTTTATGCCACAAAAAGAAAATAGCACAATAGCTATTTCCAAAAATCCTGACATCTAACTTAAAATCCCATCATTAAGTTTAACAAGGCTATTAGTTGGAAGATGTATTTTGAAATTAAGATTCTATATAACAAGTCAGTGTTTGACCCACACGTACCATTATAAATTGGCAAACTAGATTCATGTTTCCTCCTCTTCCCCGGCCTCCACGTGAAGCATGGGAAGTTAATTGAGCCTGGGGATGAGGAGAGGGAAGCCTCTGAAAGATGAAATTAATCATGGTAATAAAATAAACTTCCGAGAACTCAGGTGTATAGAAAGCATTTAAGCTCAACAAAACAAAATTAAATTTAATAAACCATTAGCACTCAATGAACTTACAAGGATAAATGTATTCAACTGTCTTAGCCGAAGCTCTAATCTGCTTGTCTGTGTTTTGCCATTTATCTGAACTCGGATTTGCAAAGGAAAAGGTGACGTTATTGGCTCCAGAGAACTTAGGTCAAATGAATAGAACTGAAGAAATAGAATTATTCTAAAGGAAATTCCTAAAATTCACAGAGATTAGATCATGAACATGTAACGTCTTTATGAGCACAAAATATAAATCTCAGTTTTTAAATTTACTTCTGTCGATCCAAATTGGAAAAGGCTATAGTTGCAGGAAGACGAGACCCAATGAAGAGAAAGAGCACCCAAACACCATAGTTATAAGAGGAAGGGCTTTATTCATCGCCTGGGAGCTTACAGCATAGAAGATTTCCAAATGGCCGTGCGTGCTCCCTGACTGGTTTGGTCTTTCCCTTTTATTGACAGTCAACAAGTTCCACCCCAATGGGTACCCTTCCCATTGGCCAGTTTGAATCAAGCGGGAGATGCTCCTACAGCCCCTACAGAACGACAGGATTTCACAGAACTTAGAAATTTCCAGGTTCCAGGAGCTTAAGCCTATAAATTCCCAAGAGCTGAGTCACCATGGAGAGGGCCCTGCAGGTGCATCCCCGTGGTCTCCCTGAGAAGACCTGTTCTCCCGGACCACGCCCCTCTCTGGTATCCTCTCTCACTATGACAGAAAGACTCCCTAAAGTTCAATTCATAGAAAAGTAACAAATTGAAGCGTCTAAAATGAGCATAATAAACATTCGTTTCTTTAAAAATTTCTCAAAGAGACAGAAAGAAATACTATTGACTTTTATTTTCAGGCATTTGTCTGAATATTTAGGATTACTGTTTTTGCAAATATTATGGTTTTGTTCCCTCCCCGCTAAAGAAATTCAAAGACACTCAGAAAGTTGTTTAAAATCAACTTGCTGTGAATTCGGCTTTGCAATACTGTATTACAGTCTTTCCTGAACTATGTGTGTGCCACCATTATTGTGAAAGCAAATGGGTCACACTCCACATCCAGGGAGCGTATTGCAAGGGTATACAAGTCAAATCTATCAAGTATAGAACATAAATGTCTAAACACAATAAGTAAATGAGGTGAAAAATATATTTGTTGGATGTAAGCACTCCAAACTGTATAGAAACATCAACACATTATACCCCACATATGCATAAATGTATTAATAAAAGGAACAAAAAAGGAATGGGTCACACAGATTAGGATCAGAATAATTTCACAAGGGTGGTACATAGATGACCAGATGGATATATGGCACACCAATTAAAAAAAAAAATGCATTCACACACGTGTAAACAATAAAATAGGCTTTGGGAGCAGCCTATTGCATTAGGATTTAGGGTTTTTACATATTCTGTTATGAACAGGTAAGTGTAGTTTAATAGGATATCTATCTATTAATCCATAGCTGATAGTATTATTTTTAATAACGCTTTCCCTATGTGTATACTAAAATTAAGTGGAATTTGAGATTTGGGTTTTGCTGAATGTGCTTGTATACATCAAAGCATAAATTTAAAACTTGCTTTGGGGAGCACATTTCACTTGCTACAATATGTTCGGGGACCTGTGCCAAGTGGGAGTTCTATTTCTGCCTGTTTTGATCATTTAGCTTCCTTTAGCCCTGGGTGCCCATTCCACAAATCCGGACATTGGCAGGATTTTCCAGAACGTGGTGGCTGGCAGGAGTCATTCTCTAGCCCTCTTCTTCCTCCAAGCAAGTGTACTCACCAGTATTTTAATATTGTGTTGCGACAGTGATTCATCAGACTATTGTTTATGGCTCACTGGAATTTTTATTATTGCATTTTTATGCCCGGATCTTCCTGTCACGTCTTGAAATGTCAAAGATCCCCAAACATTTACAGGGAATAAAGCCCTCTGAGCCCTTAAGGCAGGACACACAACTTGGGATTCAGCAGTTTGGGCCATCTAGGTACTTAGATTCAAATGTAGCACAAAGTAGGAAGTTCAGCCTAATCTTCAAATAGCTGTGGAAATCTAGTGTGGCTCATGGGACAGCGGTCAGCGCAATGGCCTACAGATAAGCCCAAAGTGGCCCACCACCTGTTTTTCCATAGCCCACAGGATAAGGATGGTTATTGCATTTTTAAATAGCTGGGGGCGGGGAGGCGTCAAAAGATGAGTAATCTTGCAGGACACCCGAAAATTGTACAACAATCTAACACTAGCACCCATGTAAAGTTTTGCTGGCCCAGCCCCGCCTGCTTGCTGACACACTGCCTGCAGCTGCTTCTGTCCCACCCTGGCAGGGCAGAGTAGCCCAACAGAGACCCTGCGTGGCCTCCAAAGCCAAAAGCATTTCCTGCTTGGCTCTTTACAGGGGAACTTTGTCACCCCGTTACAGAATTGTGTGTCTAACTTTGGGGCCCCCAGGATTCCAGGCACTGTTGTTCAACAGCAAACACAACGTGTGTATCTTTGATAATATTAAGAAAACACTCTCAAGAGTTCTGCTTGTATTGCTGGCACTGTTGTTTTTGAGACGACAGTGGAGATCACAAAGAATTATTTACCCACGTCTGAAACAAGAGAATGGTCATTATTCTCATGATGGACATGGAAACAGATGGTCACACAGGCCACCCCGTGTTGCGCTCTGCCTCTCTGATTTTCTCCCAGCTGTGCCGTCGGCCGTCGGTCTCTGTTCTGGAACGCAGGTTAGGAGGTTTGGGGGAGACAGAGCAACACTCCCTGCGGACATCTCCACATGCCCGGGAAGAAGAGACCACGTTCAAAACAAACCTGGGAAATAAGAGGGACTGGGACCCTTTCAACTCCTCCTGCAGGGTTGGCTTTGTTATTGCTGTTAGGGTGGAAATGAACAACCATTAAAAAAAGGAAGGAAGGAGAACAAAAAGAAATCAGAATGCCAGAATGGTTTTAAGCTGGCCTTCTCCCTTTTTCAATTAAAGATTCGTAAATGGTGGGAAATATTTATAGTATCCTTGGTATTTATGCTATTTGGCAACCACTGGCTATAGTCTTTTAAAACCTTAATAAAATTGGACTTTTTTCAGTCCAAATTGCTGTGCACACACACACATCTGTGCATATAAAGGATAATGTGTCCCTGAGAGCTTGTCTTCTCAGTGGTCTATGAATCTCCTTTGTAGGATTATACGCTGGGTACGGTGATGCACAGGAAAACCAACCTCAAACAGGCAATGCTTGGTTGACTCTGGTAAAGTTCGGATGAGTTGAAAAGACTTTCCAGAGATGCTATTTCTATCCTTACAATAAATGTCCCTGTGAACACAGTGACCTTTAATCTTTTGTGTGCCTTAGCCTTCATCACAGCCAAGTTACTGTTCTAGGATTTTTCACTGCAAATACCATTAACATCTGCAAAAGGCTTGTGGGAACCAGTCACTTAGCTGATGGGCATTGAACACCTGTCATAGTATTCTGATAAGTTCTATAGCGGACTTAGAAAATCATTAGATATGATCCTTGCCTTTCAGGTATTTATTCAAATCGGGAAGGCAGAACTCACATACCCCACAAGAAATACATAACCGTTTTATTCACACAAAAGTTTAAACATACGCATAAAAAGAGTTCAGAGAAGACATTAATCATTTTGAGGAAAGAATGATGAGAATTGAACCAAGCGCTGTGGGTGTATGATCTTCATAGCCAGGATGAAGGGAGGAAGTGGGTGTTTCCAGTGAACAGAGCTCGAAGAGCAAAGGAAGGGAGGAATATATGTGTGTGTGTGTGTGTGTGTGTATATATGCATATATAAATACATATATAATTTCCCATATTGAGGTTGAGGCCACGCCAAGGAAGGCATTAGAAACAACCAGAGAATCCAGGCACCTGTAACCCTAGCATTTTTGGAGGCTAAGGCAGGAGGAGTGTTTGAGGTCACAAGTCAGAGACCAGCCTGAGCAAGAATAAGACCTTGTCTCTATTAAAAAAAAAAAAGAAAGAAAAAGAAAAATTAGCCAAATGTGATAATGCATGCCAGTAGTTCCAGCTTCTTGGGAGGCTGGGGCAGGAGGACCACATCAGCCCAGGAGTCTGAGGTTGCAGTGAGCTACGACATCACTGTACTTTAACCCAGGTAACCGAATGAGACCCTGTTCTGAAAAACTAGACTAGGTATCTTAGGATTGAGTTGAGGAAGTAGAATGAAGGCTGCATTAGAGAATTGGAAGGAGCTCTAAGGTTTTTGCTGGGTAGTATAAGTGGTAAAAATAGAAAGACAAGTACAGGAGTAAAAACATAAAAGCCAGGTCAAAAACCAACCTAGTGTGAGAAATTAGAACAGATAGCTGTAAATACTAGGATACTCATTCTAGGTGGAAGGCGTGGGGATGATACCCATTTCTGATGATTCAAGTTTGAGGAGGTAGAGGGGCATCTAGTTGGAGCAACTCCAAGGTCATTCAGAGATCCATAACTAGCTCACAGGAGCCTGCGAGACTGTAGGTGCTGACGTAGACCCTGTCCACCTGCAGCTCATAACTACTCCATTTAGTACTTGAACCCACTAAGGAAGGAAGAACAACAGAAATCACAGATAACATTTTGAAAGCCCTTACACTTACGGAGGGGAGAGGAGTCAGACATTTTGAAGACAACAGGAATAAGTTATGTCATCACAAAAACTAATGAAATCAAGTATTACAAGAGGGAAACCAACAGCTCAAGGAAGGTGAGTACTGAGATGGGATAAAAAGGTCATTGATAACATTCCAAACTACAGTGCCACGTGAGTGCTTGGATAAAAACTGGACCACACCAGACCTGCCTTCATGATACTTTACCCCGCTGTAATAATATCCATAAAAGTTCAATTTAAATTCCCCCATTGTGATTTTATTTCTTCCTTTATTTTCATTGTTGTTGTTGTTGTTCAACTCTACCTAGGAATTTATCGTATTTTGCTACACAAAGTAGCCCATCTGCTGTCATCTTGAACCTGTGGGAAGCTCGTCATCAGCATGACGGTGACCTTGACTCCCTGGCCTGTGCCCTTGAAGAGATTGGGAGGACACACACGAAACTCGCAAACATCTCGGAATCCCAGCTTGACGAAGCCGACTTCAACTACAGCAGGCAAAATGGACTCTAGTTCACTCCCTCCCATGTGACAGCGTGATGGCCAGCTTGGGGACATTTGCTTTAAACGGTGAAAGAAAGAGGCAGCTTTGTGCCCAGTGGCATTTAGGGAATTCAGCCTTCATTTACAATCAGTGAGATTCCCTGGCTGAAGAAACTGCATTTTATATAAGTAAAACGCGTTAACAGGGAAGAGTGCAAGCTCTCTCAGATAGCAGAGGGCTCCACGGTTTCCTCAAGTCCACACTTGGGTTAACAATGGTCACATTCCTTGGACTTGGGTGGCAAGAATAAAAGTAAGGGCATATCTAGAAGTTGCTACGGGGGAGATGACCTACCATAGAGCTGGGAAGGCAGATACTGATCAAATGCGTGTTTTAAAGCAGGTTTTTAATGATGTGCCCCCCAAAGCCAGCTGATTCTGGTACCACATTGTCAGAGTTTTCTACCAAGTAGCATCTGGAATGTCAGGAGTCATTCTAGAGGTGAAGCAGCATTGCTAACCCACTTGTGTAATTCCAACCACATCAAGGAGGCATTTAGAACTTAGAATCTGAGTATGTCGCCCCAGCGCCGGTCCCCTGGCATTCGATAGAGACAAGAGAACAAGGTAAGGGGGACCACAAACTAGTTCCTATAGTGTACCCCACCTTCTTTTTCCACAGAGACAAATCTACCCGTATTCTTCCTTCCTCTTCCTGCCCCACTGCAGTAGAGAGGTTTCAAGGCACTAGACTCATCAATATAGAAATGGATTTCTTTGAACATAACAAAGTAGGACCATCTCTGTTGCCACCTAAGCCACTCATGCTGCATAATTCATAACCCATACAGCTTGTTATGTGGCTGTGGAGACAGGAGAGGTCATTCGGTCCAAGGAAACACATGAAGTGTCGATGTCACAGGCCTCCAGTAAGCTGTAATTCCAGGAGGCAAGTGTTTATCTTGTTCTCCAACATTGTTAGAAGAGAATGAGGTGTTTTACTCTATTTTTCAATCCCAATTCTTGACATTTTCTAGCCTTTGGGTACTATGTCATTAGTACTGGCCTCCTCTTGAGAAATTAACAGATAGTCTTTGCTGTAAGTGGTACCCAAGTAAAGACGCGAGGAATACCTCTACCCTGGTGTCCGAGAAACCACATGCATTCTTCAGGGAGCATTAAAGCTCTCACCACCCATCCTCACTGCATATGCTTTCTCTACAGAACCATTCACTTATATGGCTATTGCTTCATGATTCTTTTTAAAATTAGGACACAGCATTATTGAAATCCACAGACAATTCATGACCCTCAGCTTAACATGTTACTCCATCTTTTTTCTCCTACTAAATCATTTTTGACAAGATGTCCTGGTAGACTAAAGATGAACAAATACACTCCTGCTCACTTTCTGATGGATGTTTTAATTAGCTGTCCACAATCAAGACAACCAAAGTCAAGGACCCAGAGTTGCCACAAGGCAGCTGATCAGCTACTTAGAGGTTGGCTGCATTATAATCAAATAAAAGTAGTCAGGGAATGAGGGAGGTGGGGTATACTCAGCAATGGGGATATGATCAATTTTTTGAAACATTTTTTATAGACCCTTGTTAAAGAAAAAATAATGTTGAGAATCTCCAGCTGAGCAAAAAAGACCTAAAGACAGGTTGAATTGATACCATGGGTAAGGCACTGAAGACCTGAGTGTGTGGGCCATTCTCTAACTGACGTGTGGTATTCCGGTCCCCTGTATTAGAAGGCTTTGCTACATGTAATTTAAGAGCATCTCGCTTTTCTCAGGAACCAAAGGCTTATTATACAAAACAAACCTATCATCTTAGAATTGTCGAGCATATTTTCAAAAAAACCATATAAAGATCAGAAAATCACCCTTTTGCTAGTGGACTCAACTTCTTTATTCCTTCTGTGGAGCGATAGAGGGACAGCATGCAAATGTAAATCAGTTGGCATCACCGATGTAATTTTTGAAAGAGGAAGAGGTAGAAGTAGATGGTCACAACAAACTAGAGATTGGTTGCCCTGGGGCGGGATGCAGACGGAATCTGCATTCACTGTTGAGTAATAACTTGTAGAAAACACATTCTGGAGTTGATGTTAATATCCATTGTGGAGGATTTTTTGTTTTAAACCATCCTACCCATTTTTAATCTTCCCTTCTAATAGGCCTTATAATTGTTTTATCTATTCTGTGAATCCACACAGGTCTTTTTCAGATGCTTGATTCTTCTTTTTATATTTTTAAACAGGTGAAAAATGTAAACAGTTTTCTGTGAAATCTAGATTATTTTAAGATGAGATTATTGGCAATCTCTGAATGTTTCCTTTGGCGGGGGCTGGGGGGAGCCTGAGTTATAAATGGGCTTGAACATCCTATCATGTAGATCAAAAAAGAAAGAAGTTTAGTGTGATTCATCTCAGATTTCAGCCAAGGTTTCATCAAATCCATATTTCAGTGCTTTTGGTTCCCTCTTTATACTTCTCTTACTTATTTCTGCTGGGTCCTACATGGGATTTCTAGAGAAGTGTATGAAATGCTGTGATCATTGCATGTCAGAATTGTGCAGTATTTTACAATAGAATTTCAAAGAGAACCCCTGGTTATGAGATTTACCAACCAAGATACGTGTGGGGGGGTGGAATTGCAGATCAGATGAAAACTTAAATCATACTGGAACCTGTGGTTATTCACTGTAGCCTAACCTTTGTTCCTTTGTTCTATTACAACACAAACGCCCCTCCCTGTCTAAGCAGGTGATTTGGAAGTCTTATTATACTGATGCAAAATAAGGCAAAAATCAAGAGTAGCCTTGAGTACTTGGTAGGCAACTTAAGATTTTTACAGAATATCCCGCTTAATGCCAAATATTTCAGTCTTCAAAGGCATTTAAGTCTAATAGTCATCCTTTCAACATGACTTAAAATTACGCCACCAAAATGGTGTGCTTCTCAGCTGCACCACGCTGCAGCAGTATAAAGTTAATTTACAGTTTTTACAACATTGCTTGTGGAGTCTTACTGGTTTACATTAAATTCCTTTAAGCCAAAGGAAGCTTGCTCTATGGATTTAAATGCAAACTTCATTTACTGGTGCAGGAAGTCTCATAAAACTCAGATGTACTCCCACAAAAATTTTATTGGCCTTTTTGTTAAGAGATGAAAAAGAATTCCCCTTAAAAAAGGGAACTTTTCACTTTCTTAAAAAATTATTTTGGTCTCCAATCACGGGTGCTGTCAGTATATTTTTCTTTCTGTAGACTTTGAGAAAGGATTCTAAAGTGAAATCACGAAACCAGGGTTCTCTTTGGATCAAAAGTCCTAGATTCCGAGGCTTGACAAAAATTCTCAGCATCAAGATTGATAAACAAATGTAGAATATTCCAGTGGTATAATTGGTCTTAGATCGTATGCTCCACTTGCCAAACTTCTGGCAAATGTACCTGTGAATTTCAAAACGTTAGGAGATCGTTTGGTATGTTTATGTTTCACCTTTTAGCCATTTTCTCTTCGATTTCTTAGTCTTCCCGCCCTGTAAATGTGTTTGATGATACAGCTAAGAGATGTGTTGAAGGTAAAGTTCTCCCCGAGGTCTTTGTTCCAGCCCATCAATGTCACAGGACTCTCCAGGGAGCTGAGAAACGTCCCTCTCCAGCTCATTGTGTGGCCCTTTGTCCTTGTTTCCTCATGAGACATTGCAAAGTTTGAATCCTTCGTAACTCCCGTCAACCGGACTAGAGGCGACAGCCACAGCACATGGGAGAGCAAAATGTCGGCCTACAGAGAGTGACAAAATTTTATTAGCCCTCTGGTATTAGTTGCCATAGTGCTGTATTTGAAAATCGATGCTTTAGCCAAAAGCCAATGGCCACCGTTTCCGTAGTTTTCCACTGTTTTGTCTGCATAGAATTTTCCTGAAGTACAAACAAAAATGTATTTTGTCAAATGTCACAACAGTGAAAGATGTTACTAATCTTAGACGTGTTGCATATTTTGTGTTTTTACTTTCCAAACTCTTTTAAAAGCTGCAGTTACAAAGCTGTTTGGCTGTATTGAACAGCATGTGGTGTCTTTGCAAAAGCAACTCTAGGAGAGCCAGTGTCTACCACGGACTCCTCACATCCCTCACTCCAGGGTCATCAACAAAACCCAAAGGGCAGCGCAGAGGCTGCAATTTTTTTTCAAAAGATACAAAGGGATGAAAATCAGACCTGGCTGTTAGTCTCTAGTGCGTAGTGCCGTGATCTGAAGTAGGAAATTTAACTCACATTAGAATACTTGTGGTTTTTGAAGCAGCTACTCATTGCTTTTTTCCTTTTGCTGGGAAGATCATGGATTCGGATGTTACCAGGTGAGCCTCAGGCAGTAACATTTAAACTTCATGTCTTGGAACCTACCCTCCATCCTCACCCAAAGATTTAAAAAAGGCAGTAAGCTTCACGGTTGCGCCTAAAATTAAAAATTTCCTTCCCCACCCCTAATACTGAGTTCAAGAGGGGTACATCGTTTTCTCCCAAGAAGTGATTGCTTTGAATTATAGAATATGTCACTAAAGTTCACAACACAGTACTTCTTTGCCTGCATGGAAATACATGTCAGAATACTTTTATGAAAAGCATGTCTGATTACAATGGAAATGCCCTCTGGCCTCCAATTTTGCTGACCCTCAAAGTGTCACTAATTTCAAGCATAGTTCCTACACAAATTCCAAAATCGGCCAACCTATATAATTAAAATTTAATATCTCTGTTAGGTAGAGATTCAGTTACGATTCTGGTGAATCATAAAAAGGAGAGCTGATATTCGGGGGGAGTTTATAAGCAAAGTATCATGCCTTATGATCCCAGGATGGAAACACAGACATTACCTTCAGCAGTAGATGTGATGATTTTGGTCTCCTTCCATTGGGCATCTCTGATGATACGGAGAGGGAGATCGCCCTGTACCAGGAGGCAGTAGCCTCTCCTCAGAGAGTAACGGAAAGCTTTCCTTAAGAAACACGCTCCAAGGCTTATCCTAGATGGAGTAGGTCTAGGATAAAACCATATAAAACTCACCTGTGAGAAGGTGGGAAAAGACTCTGACTGGGAATTCTCTGGCTAGGAAAAACAGTGCTCTCCTTTCCCAATCAGAACAAAGATTCAGAATTTCCCATTTTTCATAATCATCTCTGATTGGCCCCTGCCCTCCATTAAGTCTCGACCCAGAGATATTGCAAACATAAAGCACTTAGAAGAAAACCAGCTTAGTCTCTTAACCTGAACTCAAAAAACGAGGAATTGTTTTGACCTCCATATCTGCACGGAGGGGTTTCCAAACAGGCTTCATTTTTCTTCTGTTTCTTTTGGGAAGGTAGGTGGGGGGTGTTCTTTCAAGTGATCCACATCTCAAACCCATACCACTCGCAACTTTTGGTTTATGTGTTCAAAGCCAAAAAAAAAAAAAAAAAAAAAACACAAAACAGGGCTGAACACTTAATCTGACATGAAGCTGAAGGAGAGAGCAAGCCGGAGGGGAGGGGTTGAATAAAGCATGGCCTTGGCTTCATACCACACTTTTTGTGCCTTGTATTATCAATGTAAATTCTGAATGTTGTACAGTAAATACTTGGATGGACTTCTTAGAAAAGGCTGCACTGGCTTCTTTTTCAGCACATGTACAAACCTATAAATATATATACATATATATTTGGTAATGCCAAACAGCTGTGTTATATTGTACTGAACAAAATGGACAGTTTGGATGTTTTATGTAGAGTTTGCAAAAAAAAAAAAAAAACTGGACGGTTACAGACTTTTCAAGATACATGTACAGCCGTAAATTACTGCATATCAGTTATTTATGAATAAAGAGTCTTTTATTGACATTTTAGGATACTATGTGAGTGGGACTTTGAAATGTCAATGACAGCCTTCTTGGTACAACTCCTGTCACATCCCAGTAGGAATTGGAACGCTTGAAGGACGATTTGCAAATACCAGTTGACATATTAAGTCTAATTTCTCAGTCTGGCCTCAGGAGTGATGCAGGGCTATGACAGTGCTGGAAGCAGAGAGGAGGCTAGCTTCTGACACCCCTCACACACAGATACACACATAAGCTTGACAATTAAGTTCCTAAACTCATCCTAGAAAAAGTGCTGCCCCCCTCATTGCTGCGTATCACTAGGGGAACCTCTGAAGTACTCACTGCCCTTGGGAAGGTGTGCACCAACACTAGTGCCCGGTCTACCCTTCAAAGCGATTTTGGAACTCTTTTTCTGAATGGCCATTGAGCAGTCATACAGGATCTGGCAAGTTTGAGGACACATCCTAGAAAATGTGCTTTTAAGGGTAGGTTAGGCGCTGGCATCAGGGCACAGCTTCCCAAGGGGAGGACTTTGGAGGTGACCGTAGTGATATTCAGCAGTGACATGTAGCGCTTTTTCTTGGGTGAGTTCAAGAACTTAATTGTCAGCTGTATATACACTCTTTGGGATATGGTTTTAAATATACTCTGAGGTCAGCTTGGCGCCTGTGGCTCAATCGGCTAAGGCGCCAGCCAAGTACACCTAAGGTGGCGGGTTCTAATCCCCAGCCCGGGCCCGCCAAACAACAATGATGGCTGCAACCAAAAAGTGGCCGGGCGTTGTGGCGGGCGCTTGTGGTCCCAGCTACTTGGGAGGCGGAGGCAGGAGACTCGCTTGAGCCCAGGAGTTGGAGGTTGCTATGAGCTGTG